>NQII01006607.1:0-41316 GCA_002778355.1 Clitarchus hookeri | reverse complement strand
GCGAGAATTGCTCGTAACAATCGCGCGGGAACATTCCTCTCGAGGAATTAGCCGCAAACATTCTTTTAAAAAATTACTCGGAAAACAATTTTGTACAGTAATTTAAGATTAAGGTACGAGAGTAAATTCGAGGCAACCTTCGCTACCACTTACGATATATAAATCCTTGGAACAGCTAAAAACAAAAATACGGTTGGAGTTTGGGGTTTTACGTTTACAAGGTACGGCAGTGGCAAAAATACAACTGAAATCAGCCAAATTAAATATAGCTTGCTGAATTAAGTCAATTCCTCGTCAAGCAAGTGCTCAGTAGTAGATTTATTTTTTACGTTTTCCTAGAGTGGCATATATATATATATATATATATATATATATATATATATATATATNNAACATTTTTTAAAAAGTAATCAATGTTAGCCTGCAATGCCCTATCACTCTGAAGTTGGAGGGGAAATCAAATCTTAATACAATAGTTACGAACGTAATCAAGACAGTCTTACAAAACTATAATGACAAATGTATAGAACGAAAGTGATGACTACGGACCTGGGTCGAACACTGGAACTCACGCGAACATGCACTGCAGCACGGAGACTGACGAGATCTGCTCACAGGACATCAGTTTCCTTTCCTCTCACTCTCTACCCACCTCAGCGTGTTTCTATTGGTCAACATTGTGAGTAATAGTTGCGTGTATGTCGCCACTGGCTGTCGGCCAACTGCACGTGTGTTATTAAGGCGATGCTAAATGTGGATCGCCGCCCATTCATGCACCACTATAGACTGCAGGGAGGAGTGGATAGGCTTCCTTGCATTACTTAGCCCTGGAATATGCTTTCGACGTCCAGATAAAATACCGATAGTATTCTTATACACTGAAAACATGCATTTCTGCTTAGTACCATCGTCATTGTTCACGTAAATNATAAAATACCGATAGTATTCTTATACACTGAAAACATGCATTTCTGCTTAGTACCATCGTCATTGTTCACGTAAATCTATTTCCCTCATTTGTCTTTAAAGAGGTTGTTAAAAATTAACATAACGCTAGCGGCCTCGCCTACTCAAAACCTCGCCTACTAAGCTTCCAGTTCTAATACTGACTGCAAAGACAACTGCNTACGCTAGCGGCCTCGCCTACTCAAAACCTCGCCTACTAAGCTTCCAGTTCTAATACTGACTGCAAAGACAACTGCGACAATAATGAATCCAAGGCGAGCCAATGACAGAGTGAAGACTACAGTCTAATCGCGGTTTCTTCACTATTTGTTTAATCAAACCGTTGAAAATCACCCCAAAGTATGATTTGCTTTGTTTCCTAAGAATGCCGTGTAATCCGAACGATTTATACTTGAGTTAACGTAAAAGTACCTTATTTTTAGTTGAATTTAATTTATATTTTAATTATAAATTACAATATTACATTTATCATTAATACGAATAAACCCAGTGACAAAGTAAGCGTGTTGCTAATGCCTGGTAAGAAATAGTGCGTATGCAAAATATTATTACAGTAAGTGTGCAAGAATGTGGTGCGCTGTCCTTTTGGTGTAATTTTCTAGACTCTATTTGAGCTTTGTTTGCACGAGGCGGAGGAATATCCTGGAAGTAGAACTTTAGCAGGGCGAATCGTCTATATACCGAGTTTGCACCTTAACGAAAACTAAAGGATTGATTCAGCAAGGAGTCTACTATTTCCGGCAAGTAGTTTGTAGTATAGAAAGTACTTCATTGAGTGGAGACTAAATGCAGTTGAATGCCAACTCGCAATGGAGTTCCGTGGCCATAAGACTGACATATCGTCGACAGGGCAGACACTGCAGATGGAACAAGTTGCTTAGACAACCAGGAATGTTATGTTTTACTCACTGTGCAAAAAAAACCAACTGCGTGTATTACAGGCAGTTTTCTAAACAATTCCTTATGTTATTTTAAGCAACCGAGAAATAAAATGACTGCAACAATTCTGTACCTTCATATCTAAATATTTTCTAATTAAATATTACTTCATGTGACTTTCAAGTTTAGCTTTTACATCCACACCGAGAGGCACAATTGAACTATATGAAAAATCAAAATGTGAAGAAAAGTTATGCTTCTAATATTAACTTTTTAAGAGGCAGTACATTGAATTTATAGCAACATAAAATATTCTATAAACTTTTGTACAGATTTAATTGTAACAAGTTTTTTTTTTTTTTTTTTTAAGATTTATGTTTAAATTCACATATTGGAATTTACGTATTTACGGGCAAATAAAATATAGTGGTAGAACGTTGCTGTTTTGATCATTTGCATGTTGCATAGTAACTTTTATTAATGATTTAAAATTCCTACAGAATTAAACGTGTCNTTGCTGTTTTGATCATTTGCATGTTGCATAGTAACTTTTATTAATGATTTAAAATTCCTACAGAATTAAACGTGTCCCATGACAAAAGTAAAAGATTAGAGAATGCGTTTGGGTTATTCTGTGTGCTAAATAACTGTAAATGAAAGCAATGTCACGTGTCGTTCATAACACTACATTACGGCATCTTGAAATAAACACAAAACCAAGGGAGCGATGTAAACCACTTTAGCACGCGACTCAAGTGCCTCAAAGTCGAGGCATTATACTAGCGTGCTGTCTTCTTCGTTGTGCTGCATGCAACCCTGAGAATTGAAACAAGTGATATTATATAATTTGAATTTCGGAAAAATCTGTAATAAAGTCAACGCAGTGGCATAAACGATAACCGTGGCTATTCAGTTAGTTGGTTTTAAAAGCACTAACTGTTTGCGACCGTCGTTTTACGGCTATTCTGAAGAACCCGAACAAAGTTCGTACGAGTGCGTGCATGTTATTAACGTAAAAAACAGATGGTGACTGTGTTGTGTAGACAGATCGTGACTGTGTTGTGTANTTGCTGTTTTGATCATTTGCATGTTGCATAGTAACTTTTATTAATGATTTAAAATTCCTACAGAATTAAACGTGTCGCATGACAAAAGTAAAAGATTAGAGAATGCGTTTGGGTTATTCTGTGTGCTAAATAACTCTAAATGAAAGCAATGTCACGTGTCGTTCATAACACTACATTACGGCATCTTGAAATAAACACAAAACCAAGGGAGCGATGTAAACCACTTTAGCACGCGACTCAAGTGCCTCAAAGTCGAGGCATTATACTAGCGTGCTGTCTTCTTCGTCGTGCTGCATGCAACCCTGAGAATTGAAACAAGTGATATTATATAATTTCAATTTCGGAAAAATCTGTAATAAAGTCAACGCAGTGGCATAAACGATAACCGTGGCTATTCAGTTAGTTGGTTTTAAAAGCACTAACTGTTTGCGACCGTCGTTTTACGGCTATTCTGAAGAACCCGAACAAAGTTCGTACGTGCATGTTATTTACGTAAAAAACAGATGGTGACTGTGTTGTGTAGACAGATCGTGACTGTGTTGTGTATACAGATCGTGACTGTGTTGTGTAGCATTTTTGAACCTGTAGGTGCTACCTCAAACAATACTGCATTTCATGTATCGAGAAAAGGCGCTCTGAATACTGTTATTTACTATTGCGTACTCTCCCTAAACACATTATTAGTGCCTCGTGGAAATGAAAGGATAAATTGTGCCACGTGTTTTTCTGTTAGAAACAGCTCGGGCTGTGACTTCTAATACACTTTGTTTCTAGCCACTCCAATGACTTCATAAATTCGCATTGAGCCAAATATGCAGGGAGACGACGTAATCGAAGACCGTCGTACATTTTAAAGCAAACAAGCGTACAGGAGAAACATGTTGGTTTCAATGCAACAAACAACTCAAGTACCGGTCACGTGTGGCACGAATGTTCGAAACTATGCACACCAATCTTCTAGAAAGGACAGCCGAGGTCGTTTCCCAAAGTTTGTGTGTGTGTGTGTGTATATATATATCGCAAAATAGAGAAAGATATGGGTAACGAGGAATTATAACAAAGTACAATGGCCCAGCTATTTGCCATGGGGAAAAATTAACATAGTTTTTTTACGAGTCTGTAGATTTATTTGCGAAGAGAACAGTGCACCCCCAGCCCTCAATTAAAACAATACAGAGGAAATCCAAAACATTGCTAGCATTACTACTGTGTTCTTGGTTTGGTTTTAATAACGTGGGAGCCGACCTCCCGTGGCACAGTCTGTTGGTGCACCACCGGTCTAGGGTGCGGGACGTTCTGGGTTAGAATCCTAGGTAAGGCATCGTAAGTTCGGTTTTAAGTTAGGTTATAAGTTAGGTTATAAGCCGTCCCCTGATAAGCCTTCAGGCATAACACCGGGGGACGTTCGTAAGCCCTTTACAATAACGTGGGAGGGCGAGCAAAACGTGCTTCAGATAAACAGAGTAGACTTCTACGGAAACATTCGAATGTTGTGGACGCTACACAGCATTCGAGATCGATCTAGGGCTCGAGAAGGGCAACCGACTCGCGCCCTTGACTGAAGTGGACATTCGACGGCACCCTCGTGCTCTCGCTGTGGATTTGTACAGCGGCAAAGTGACGTCACGACCTTGACGCGCATTCACAAGGCACGAAGCCAGGCGAGGGTCTCGTCCGGAGAATCTGGCCACACACTGTACGAAAAATTTGTAATTTTAACTGAGAAATTGTTTGTAATTATAAAAATGCTTGTAACAGTTCAAATATTTCTCTTGTGGAACTACTCGTTTGTAAAACTACAAGGGCCGTGTTTGCAATAGACCTCAATAAATGTTTGCGCTATACTGACCAACATATACGAGCTACAGCAAACTGACGAACACTCAACAACGTAAAACCGTATAAAGCTGTTTGTGCAAAAACTGTGTGTGATGTAAAGTGTAGCTGCGTGCAAAAAAGAAACGTATTGCAAGTTGAATACGTAAAACACTTAAAAAAACAACTCAAATAATCGTAACAAAACGACAATTTCAATAAAACGTTACCGTATTACTTATTAACTGTTAATGTTTTCTAGCTACACAGAACTCTTAGAATGCAATTAATAAATTCTTCTTAATCAAATAACTTCGTTAACATTTTGTCGGTACTTGCTATATTTACTTAAAAAATTATTGTTATGTTCGTATGTCAAGGTTGCGGGCTAAGTGTACTTTTTTTTATTTTGAAGTTTTTTTTTTGTTACTCTCTGTTATTAATTCATTACATTTGTTTTCTAGAAGAAAACAATTATCTACATTTCTCAATAATGTAAGTTGTAATATGAGGCTATCGTTTGTAATATTACAAATATACGTTTTGAAGATTTTACAAGAAAGCTGTTTGTAGTTTTTCAAAGGATTTTCTTGGCAACTGGGTTTCCAATGAGTTTTCTTGTAAAGTACAAAAATCTTGCGTGCGCATGCGCTCGAGCGATAGGTAGGTATGTCGCGCTCCTTTGCTTGTCCTTCCCCTTCCAAAGTCTCAAGGTCACGTCCAGCCATAAGGTAGCATGGCGATAAGAAAAAGCATTAACAAGCTTCGCACCTGTCCTGTATCTTCAGAATTTAAGGCGGTGACTATAGGGTTTTAATACTGCAATCTGTTCACAAAATGTACAACATTGTCGGTAAAGTTTAAAACATTGCTTTACGGAAGAATAACAAATATTAACGTGGGACTACATAGAACGATATTCGCTGACTCACACTTTTCAACGACCACACTTATTTTTCAGCGACGGAATTTATAAATGGGTAACAAAATATCGACTATAATTTGTCCTGAAAAAATATTTACATTCATAATTTGCATCTAATTTCCTGAAAAATTATGATAAACACAGCAGCTTACAACGAGAGCTCTATGAGAACTGCGAAGGCGAAGTAAGTATAGGCCTGGTCCATTTCTGAACTTCTGCTCAAGTTCTACTGTCAAACTGTATTTAATTATTTATTTTTTACAGTACTTTCGCGAAGTTTCGAGTTAATACGGCCATCTACTATTTTTCCCATACAAACCCCCTCCCCAATTTCGCCCCTTTAGGGATCGAATATTGTAAAATCCTTTCCTGGTGGCTGCCCACATTACATAATGAATGTTTCCTCCATACGTCATGTTTCTATGACCAATGGTTGAGGCTGGCCGTTGATATGTCGGTCAGTCAGGTCAGTAGTCAGTTTTTCGTTTTACGTATATAGATTATAATTTATAAATAATTCAATTTAAACAAATATAAGTTACTTTTATGTAAACATAAGTATTAAACGCTTGTGATACATGGCATGTCTAGGAAACAATCAAACACGTGATACGTGGGGTAATTGGTTTGATTCAGAAAATGTGAAGAAACCTACTATAGGTTGTTCACTGTAAAGTGAGCACTTTTGAGGCCCTGGTTACTTTTTTCTTTCAGTCATTTGTTATCATTTGACCAACTTTTAAAATAAATACTGCCATATAAGTAATAAATACGGTGTGTATATTCCACCACATTCGGAAGTTAACGTCTTAGGGTAAAATAAAATATATTTATTGATTACGATTCCAATTGAGAGGCCTTTCAAAAGTGCTTACTTTATCGTCGTGGGTAACAGCAGGAGGGGGAAAGGAGAGGGGGCACTTGCCCTCCTATGTGAAATAACAATTTTTATAACAAATAAATTGTTTATTGGCGACGTTACTACAAAATGCCAGTCCCTGCTGGGAGGAGTACCTTATTGAGGTGTTTCTGGTTTTCCGTGATTTTAATTTAATATTTGTTTGTGCGACTTATTGTATTTGATATTTTATTGCACATTGTCAACGCTAAACAAATTTATTCACATTACAAGTCGTGGATGTTTGTTGCAAGCATTTAGGGTAAACCCCAGTTGTAAATCTCACGCACCTCTGAAGGAGACTTTTTCTAATTCCTATACCTCATATTTCAAAAGATCTTGGTGACGCCCATGCTTGCCGTGAATTGCCTATATACTGTATCAGGGTGGCCACTGAAAATCCATTTTGGAATGCCCTAACTTTTCCCTATTTTCCAGGTGGAATCTTTACCATTTTCCCTGGCCTATTTTCAGGACCGAAACATTTTAATACCATGTATTTTCGAACGCTGACGAAACAAATATGCTATCAACGGAGCAGAATTAAATTACACTGCAACAGACCAAGCCAGCAGGGCCAATATACGCTAGTGACTTCACAGAAAAATTATTTTATTTTGTACATATGTGACTTGAAAAAAAATGTATTAGGTATCGCCAGTTAACGAACTTAAAAATTACAATTTGAATACGCTAATGCTTATAAATATACATTAACCTGTATTCACGCAACCAACAATTTTTTTTTTAAAGTAACGAATTATTTAAATTNCCTATTTTCAGGACCGAAACATTTTAATACCATGTATTTTCGAACGCTGACGAAACAAATATGCTATCAACGGAGCGGAATTAAATTACACTGCAACAGACCAAGCAAGCAGGGCCAATATACGCTAGTGACTTCACAGAAAAATTATTTATTTTGTATATATGTGACTTGAAAAAAAATGTATTAGGTATCGCCAGTTAACGAACTTAAAAATTACAATTTGAATACGTATATGCTTATAAATATACATTAACCTGTATTCACGCAACCAACAATTTTTTTTTTAAAGTAACGAATTATTTAAATTNCGCCCACCTCCCCGCCGGCCTGTACTTGTCTCGCACACAGCCGTACAAGGCGCGCTGGTCGCTTCACGCTCGCGCGCTAGCTAACGTGCTCCTATAGTCCATACTTCTCCCAGGCCCCGCCCAAGTTCTACTTCCAGGATAGCCATCCGCCTCGTGCAAACAAAGCCTAACCGAGTCCGGGAAATTACATTTGTGCGCACTCAGTTTAACACTTTCACGTCCACTTTAATTCGCGGTTTAAGGTGTCGCGAACAAAAAACGTTATGATTTGAAACCAAGCTTTGAAAACTGTCACTGCCCCTACCTGCGTATATTATAACGGGCACACTGAGTGACAAGCGCCCAGTTAAGTTGGTAATGACGGAGGGAAAGAAGTCCCGTGTCTTGTCGTTGAATTAAAAAGTTAGGTAAACATTTATGAATACAATTGTATCTTTTGAATTTTTTTTTTTNCCCGTGTCTTGTCGTTGAATTAAAAAGTTAGGTAAACATTTATGAATACAATTGTATCTTTTGAATTTTTTTTTTTGAGTGCATAGGCCAAAACGTTTAAGGGTTAGCAAATTTGAAAACTATTTACTTTTCAAATAATTTCACAGTTCTACATGAACGACGCATGAGTAAAGTGATCAGATCTATCGCAATGTTAATTCTGAATGTGGCGGGGAAATGCACAATGTGCGAACATATGGTTAAGCAGGGTTTTCAAAAGTGCTGAGTTTACCGTGGACATTCTATACCAGGCGTTACAAACATACATATCTGCACTATGGTTAACTTCAAATTAATTATTAATGAAACATAATAATTTATAAATAAAATACGAATAAAAGTTACATTTAACAAAAAATTAAAGGGACTTTGATGTTAACTGAAGTATAAAACATCTGTGATACATGACATATTCAGGACACGACCAAACACGTCATCAAAGGTTTGATTTAAAAAATGCGAAGTATTACTTACGGTTAATATTCAATATTAAAATTAAAACCATATTATTACATATACAACTACTTTAGTGAATTTGTGAAACCGGAATGGACTAATTTCATTCTGTATTTTCTCATATGAGAATGCAAAAGAATAAATAATGAGTTAATCTTTATTACGGCTACAGATTCAACAACCGCGCGGCAAAATATTTTCGACTTGAAAAAAAAATTTTTGTTAAGGTATGCCCTATGCCCTGACTGCCGTCGTTTTCAAATATTTTGATCTGAAAAGTACGCTATGGTGAAACAAATAAATACAAGATGGAACCTCTTTTGCTCATCGCAGGCACTTTGGCAAAGCGCAGCTACCAATCTTTGGTAGCAGAATTTAACCAAAAAAAAAATTAATGGAGAGGAAAAAAACGAAAATTGTTGTACGTTTTACTTACAAGGCGGGTGTTAATATAACAAGGGAAGTAGTGAGGATGATACAGATCTGGAGCACTCATAGCGGTAGATACGAAAGTTCACACCGCATATTACAGAAAACCTTTAAAGGAATGGGGAGATCAGTGCTAGAGTATTGTGTGCAGTTTAAGCAGGTGTTTTGACAACCGAAAAGGAGAATATAAGATCAACACCTCACAAAAGGTTAGAGACAGTACCCCCCCCCCNCTCTCTCCAATAATAAGCACCGAGCTAGAAACTGCTCCTCACAAAGCACGCAACAGTGAGGAACTAAATGCCCCAGATCTAACGCCAGACATAAACTAACGGAGGAACAGAAATGGCTGGCACAAGGTTACACTGCCGATAGTACATTGGCTGTAAACTGCCATGCTTTTGAATCGTAGATATTTCATGAGTTACACCTACCGACGGACACTGAAGAGCAGAAATTCCTACCTATGTTCGCAATTACGACACACATCCAATTGAAACACAAAACATTTAATGTCAAATAATATTTGAGTGATTTTTGCAATAGGTGCAAATAATTAACTGAACCATTGACGTTATATGATATTGCATCACTTTGCTGTAAATCGCAGAAAACAAACTTGGACGCAAAAATAAGACAATAAAACGAGCCAGTGTTGGTTGTTGTTAACAAAAATGCAAGTAATATGCTAATTAATTCCATGTAATAAAATTTGTTCGTTACTTAGCAGAAGGAAAAACTACAAAAGAACATTCAGATGTTCTTGCATCGTAACTGACTGGATTTCCCGTATGTAATAATTTATATGTTACTCACATATTTTATTGAACAGCCAACATTGGCTCGGTTTTTATTTTATTATTTTTGTGTTTCAGTAGTTTTTTTTTGTTGTGACTTCAAAGTGTTGCAACGGCGTAATGTCCAATTGAATGATTCAGTAAATTGTTGTCAAGATTGTCGGGGCAGAAACCTGTGGTTTGACGCCGAAAAGCTACAAACGCCTCGTTCTTTTTCTTAGAAGTGTTTCTTGCTAAACAAGAATTAGAAAACATTTAACACAAGTCCATTACACTATGCTTATTGGGGTAACAAAACGATTCTTTAACTTGTATCTGAGAGAATATTCTTTCTGCAGTAGCTTTCTGGTATAATAATACGACTTAAAATAATTTGTAAAACATTACAATGACTTTGACGTCCGCCAAACTTTCCCTACTATTCACAACGCGATCTGCGTTATTTTAAAACAACCTAAGCTTCCAGCTTATTAATAATCATTAATAAACAACTCTCCCCATATTTTATTGTAATGAGATATGTGACAACGCCTTTAAAATTGCATTTGGAAATTACCACTTGTCTAGTACGAGTTTTTTTTTTACATCGTCAATGAGCAACTTATTATTAATGAAAACAGTTTTTTTCCTAAACCTGAATTTTTAGACGGAAGAATTGTCACCAGAAAATCTATTTCCTCTCGTTTGGCTGAATTATATAGTCTAATTTCCCTTACCGCGGCTGTTTTGGGTGAATAAAAGGCAAGTAGCATAGAATCGCTGTTGTCATTACATGTACCTACTATGGAGGTTTCTTCTCATCAAATGTCGGCTATTTTATTTTACGTTATTTCACTGGGCTGACAAGAGACTGTACGGCAGAAGGCTAATCGAGGGAGTAGAGGCCGCCAACAAACTGGAACATATTATTGAAAACTGAATACATCCTCGTCTTAACCGAGATCTGAGACCGTAAGTCCGTGGTTCACAGCTTTTCAGTGGAAGTTTCCTTTTAAAGTTTACCCCAATTGTGTATCATTGGTGATGACGCACCACAAGCGGATATAAGGGGTAATGGGGATTTTAACCCCCCCCCACACACACACACCGTGCCATGGAGGGGAAGTTTAGACTATGTAAAATGAGGTACGCCTTGAAACGTAGCACAGTGTTAATAATGTAATATCAGTACATACACTTAGAGTAGTAACATACATTTGTATAGAGTTTGCAGTTAGATTTATTCAATATTGACTTTAATAAGCTGCAACAAAACTGTGCGCGTTCTTGCATGCACGTGATATGAATGTAATGTGTAGCGCCGAATAATTACACCCCCTTACACAATAGAGTGGACGTTCTGTTCGCTGCTAACTATTTCGTTCTATGAGTCGGACTATTTTTTTAATTGCGTTTCTTAGTTAGTGGACTGATTCCGTTTATTTGCTTCATGTATTCCTACGCGAACTATTGCGCTTATGGCTGTTCTACAATAGCTATTTTTAAAACGTAATTTAAAAAAGTGTTAGGAAAATACTAATTAAAATACATATTATGCAACGAAACAGCTCACCAGAGTGAGCTAACAAAAATCCCCCTCCCCAATAGAAGCCAATCTCCGTAATTGGTTGCTAGATCAGCGACTTTTTAGCACTAAGGTTGTCACTACACGTGGAAAACTCGTCCGCAATAACACATTGTCGGAACAGTGTGTTATCCATCACTTGAACCCGCAACGTATAGCAGAGCACTCTAATTATAATGGGTTTGGTAATCAGATATTGACATTTTGAAGCAACAATAACAGAGTCGCGTGGGCCTATTCTAAGGCGCGTTAAAAATTTAAAAAAAAATTAAAAAAAAAAAGAAGCCAATTCATACTAAATGTATTTCATCAAACTATTTCGTTTTCTTCTCTGATTTAATAACAAGGATTCTGCACAGATGACTTGTCCGCCAATTATAGAATTATTTATTTTTGAACGATTTCAACTCATGCGCTAAACGTCAGCCAGCGCACCCAAAGTTGTTTTTATGTTATTACAAGTTGTTGATAACACAAAAAAAAAACATTGCTGCCTCAGCAACTGTGACCACGCCAAATCTCACCTAACCACATGTAGACCTAAGTTATCGCAATATTGAAAGCCAGTGAAATTTAGGCTACGTGTCCAAACAAAACCTTTACGTAATTCTGACTAATTATTACGTGAAAAGTTTAGGTATCACTGTCTAATTTTAGAGCAATTTTTTTACTGGAATCCAAAGAGAAAACGGGTACGGAACGCAGGATACTTTTTATTTTGCAGCAAACTGACCAGTTAAGTAATAGTTAAGTAATGCCAAATACTAATACAGCCACTTAAAAGAATCCGTCAGATGAATCACAGTTAGCTATTTATTTCTTGTTTTGCTCATATCAAAACAGCAGAACTATTCATATTACGCTCTATGTAAGTATGTTTAGAAGGTAATTTTAAACAGCTAAGATTATGTGTATTTCTCAATTTCAATCGCTTGGTGTAATAATTTATCAATTACCGTAATTCAGAGATCTGGTTTTACATTACCTACTTCAGAATGCCTTCTCGTTTGATAATTAGTAAATTAGAAAGTGTTGCTATATAAAACCACAGTAAAAACATAAGAGTTGATAAAAACGTTTCAGTAAATTTAATTGTATCAATACTGAATGTAAATGGATTTCGAAGTACACTAATAATTAGTGCTGCTTTTACGAACCTTACTTGGCATGGCTCTAACGACCATCACAATTGGTACAAGGAAATCTATTTCCAGTGTATCCTAGGATAAATAACGAATTTCAAGAATGACAGCAATTCTTACGCCACATCAGCACTCGAACTGAATACAATTTGAAGCCCATTTTTACGAAGTAACAGTAGATTGCTGAAAGTTTCCCAGTTTTGAAGTACACTTCCCTCGTCAAATTTGTACCCTTTTTTTTTAAATCTTTTTTTGTTTATATTTCCTTTTGCTTCCGTTCTAACCCACAACAATACTAAAGACAGTACACGTGTATTTTCCAGTGCTACAGCCGAAAAATAGACTAAACTTTTCACCTTCACTGCCTTTTCATCAATTACAGATGTTTAGGAAATTTGAAAGTAAACAATAATTTTGTTTTACAAAAATTAATTTTTTTGCAATTCTTAAACAGGAACAACTGGGTCCAGTCAGTTGCTAAATCGGTATTTTTTTCAGGATGTTAACAGATTAAAAAAAAACAAAAACACAAATTTGTTAGGACAAAAACAATCCCTAGGGAAGAAATCCTCTGGCACATGTTTTTTGTACTACAAAAGGCTACAAAATTATTTTCATGTCTCAAAGGTCCACTAATGTTTTGTTAATGTGAGCATTGCAACCTGATAGTCCGCCTGTGTAAGCGAATTTTCTCCGCCATCAATTAATGATGAAGTAATTTTTCTCTAACTAATGAAGAGTGGTGTGTTGCATTAAAATATTAAATACACGCATGAAATTTTCTAACTAACGAATTTTATGAAACCTTATCTCTTGTTTTCCGAAAACTCAAAAAATTTGGATAAAAACTGTTGTAAGAACCTATTACATGAAAATATTCGGACGAGCTTGTATTTTTGGCCCCAGTTCACGATCAATGAAGATATATTATGGGTGGCTGGCCTTGATACCAGTTGGGAAGGCGAAGCGAATAACTTGTTTTATAACAAGAATTAAAAAAAAAAAAACCTGCTCGTGAAAGTACATGAAATGCCGTCTGACATGAAGTATTCAGCATTTATCGTGCAATATATTATTGGGCATATAAAAGCATGTAACATGACAGAAATATATTTTTATGGCTATCTCAAAGACCTAACATCCAACAAAAGATTTACAAGAAGTAATATTTAAGCTGGGATAAAGGAAATATATAACGTGTTCATATTGATCACAAAATCGTTGGTAATGATTTTTGTTTTTGAGTATGTTTCCCATTATTTAAACCAAACCTATTAAAGTGGATAATAACCTCAATCACAAATTTTATAAGAAAATTGTTAACATAATTGAACAAACCCTGAGTAACTTCCATTCAGCCTTTATCTGTGACGTGCCCGCGTAACATATGCTAGTGGTTTTCGCGACCATTGGAGGCATTTCACTACTTAGACACATCGCACTACCTTACTATATGAACTGAAATTCTTTACTGTCGAAATGAACTTAAGAATACGCAGCCGTTTGTGTACAGGTGTTTACATTACCAAGTACTCAGCAAGACATAGGTTCTCATCTTCCCTTGCTGTGTCAAGCACTACAAGTGTGTTAGCTTAGGTTATGCAACGCACGATTATTCACAGAATGATAGGATATTCACGGTAAAGTGAGGACTTTTTAAAGCCCTCTCATTTGGAATAATAGTCAATAAATATATTTTATTTTAACCTGAGACTTTAACTTGCGAGTTACGTGGAATACGCACAATGTGTTTATTACTCACATGCCACTATTTACTTAAATAGGTGGTTAAAGGATTTAAAAAAATTGCTGAAATGCAAAGTAACTAGGGCCTCCAAAGTGCTCGCTATACCGTGAACAGCCTATATCGGCTACGAACCCCACCTCGAAATCACCACCGATTTTATTTCCTCGCAAAATTTTGTATAGCCCCGTAACTGTGGAGACCATCGAAACGACTTCATGTAAAGTGGACTGTGACTCGATATAAGTCCTAATAAGTAGGTACACTTGATTTCTACGAAGAGTTTTACACCGGCTATACTTCCAATATCCTACGAACTCACCTGCACTTTACTTTTGTTTATTAGCGGCGCGTCTTTGTTAGAAGACATTTTAGAATTTAACTGGGCCAGTCAGAATTATGTTACATCGACTCTAAACGTGTGTGATTTGCTGGCAGACATATAATCGCGAAAGTGGATCTTAGCTAACGTGTTTTAAAGTGCAACTTGAGAGAAAATGTTTTCGCGAAAATCGGGCGTGTGTACTAATAAGCTACGTACTGTAGGGTAAGTGTGGACTAAACTTTAAACGCAGGATTGTGACTGTTGTAAGACTCACCTTGCTCAGCGGCGTCAACGAAGTTGTGCTCCGACGGCTGCGCGATGACCTGGAAGACCTCGCCGATGTCCGTGTGCAGGTCCTTGCCCTCACTGCGCCGTTGCAGCTGATGCAGCTGCTCCATCTGCAGATGCTTCATGGAGCGCACGTGCTGCAGTAACTGCAGCTTGGCGCGGCTGGAGAAGCCGCAGAGCGCGCAGTGGTAGACGCGCTCCGCCGCCGTCGACGCCGACGCCTCGCACTCCCTCAGGTGCAGGAAGAGCAGGCAGGACGCCTCGTGGCGCTGCCCAGCCGCGTGAAGCTGCAGCTTGTGCGCGCTGTTGGTGTAGTAGTCGCACGCGTGGCAACGCACCTGGATGCCTCCAGCCGCCGACGACGACGAAGACACCGTCAGCACGTACTTCAGCTTCCACTCGTTCCGCGGGCCGCCCTCCTTCACGTGGTTCACGTGCTGCAGCCTCTGCAGGTGCTTGTCTGTCTTGCAGTGCAGCTGGAAGTTGGCCTTGAGGTTGGTCTTGTACGTGCAGAGGCGACAGACGTAGTGGCCCGCCACCACGGCGAGGATCTCCTGCTCGCGAGTCTTGGTGCGGTCGGCGGACAGGTGGTGGCCGAGGGCCTCTAGCGAGTCCGTCGAGAAGGCGCTGCAGACGCAGCATTGGAAGAGGTGGCGCGGGTTGGGGTCGGCGGGCTCGGGAGGCGGCTCCATCGTCTCCGGGTTGAGCCCCATGTCCATATGCGGCGCCAGTTNNNCAGTTCCGGAGGGATGTGCGGCGGTAGCTGGCCGCCCGTCATCATCTGTATGAGCAGCGCCTGGTTGTAGGCCATGTCGGCGAGGGCGGCCTCGGTGTGCGGCGGCGGCTTGTCACCAGGCAGAGTCAGACCCGGGTGGAAGTGCAGCAGCGACTCGAAGCTGAACTGGTGCTGCTGGCTCTGAGACTGCTGGTGCAGAGCCGACAACGTCTGCATGTGCTTCACGTTCTGCTGCAGCACCATCATGTTGTGCGTGTGCTTCTCGCTCGTCATGTGGATCCTCAGGTTGCGCGCCACGTTCGTCTCGTAGTTGCAGACGTCGCAGCGGAACGTGGGCTTGGGCTTCTGCGCCTGGACGAGGGGGTGGTGCGGGTGGTGATGGTTGACGCCGGGGCTGACGAGGCCCGGCCCGGGCGACTTGCCGTGGTGCGGAGGCTGCGAGGAAGGCGGCGGAGGCTCCGACGTAGGCGGCATCGTGCCCCCGCCGCCGCCGTTCTGCAGCTCCTGCATGTTGTTGAGGTGCTTGTCCGACTGCATGTGGATGCTGAGGTTGCCCTTCGTCGTCGTCGAGTAGTTGCACACCTCGCATCGGTAGGGCTTGTACCCGCACGTGTACGTCTCGCCCCGGGCGAGCCTGGGGTGCGGCTGCCCGGCGATGCAGTAGATGCACGACGTCTCCGCCTCGGGGTGTTTCTCCTTCATGTGTATCTCGAGCGTCTCTTGGTACTTGTAGTGCCAGTTGCACTTGGGGCACTTGAGCGTCTTGCAGGAGTTACGCGAGTGCATGCCGGCGAGCACGCCACNGAGCTCAAGATGAGCTCGCACTTTGCGCACTCGACACCGCTCGGCCGCCCACCCATGTGGTCCGGGCACACGCCGATGGTCGTGCCCGTCAGGAAGTTGGGTGGTGGCTGCGGGTACTGCAGGGACGTGGGTGCACTCGACAGCAGGGGGCTGAGGGTCGAGCCCGGCGACGGACTGGCTCCGGGGGACACGCTGCCGCGCCCGTTGTTCGACGACACCGCGGACGCTGATATCGGGCTCTTCCTCGTCAGGTCCATCACACTGTTCATGCCGATTCCAATCATCCTATTACTAGCACTATTATTACAATTATTGTGATGAATATTATTATTATTACTATTACTAGAACTACCACCATTTTGAGGTAGGGAGACCGAAGTCTCAGGAACATGTTGATTCTGGACGTTGGGTCGCCCCAAAGAAGCGTTGGTGCACTCCAGCGACTGCCGATGGTGAACCACGAGGCTTTCGGCCTCCCCGCTGTCACCCGCGATACTGTACGACACTTTCTGGTCCTTAGGAACTAGCTGCGAGGCGGCGGTACACGTCACCACACTCATCAGATTCTTCATGTCCGCCTCGCTGAACGTTGGCGCAGGAGGTGGAAGGACGGGGGCCACCACCTTCTTTCCAACGCCCAGAGAGTTCGCCGCGGGCGGCGGTAGCGGCTCCAGGAACGACACGAGCGGCTCTTTGTCCTTCCCCACGCACTGGATGATGGCGGAGGCATTCTTGTGGCCCAGGATGTCCTTCTCATCGTCCAGCAGTGCCACGTTGTGGTCCCCCATCGCGTGCGCCACGAACGACTTGGCGTACCCGAAAGACAGCTTGCAGATGAAGCACATCAAAATAGGTTTCACCGGCACGGAGGAACAGTCTTTCCCGGAGAATTTGTCGTTCGAGTTCTTCTCCGAGTTATCCGCCTTCTTTCCAACACAGCCGTCGCCTCTCCGACGGTTCACGACCTCCGACTTCACATCTTCACTATCACCAGTTTTACTATCACGAACTGTGTAAACCCTGTAACTATGCATGATCGGAACTTCAGGAACTATTTTCTTGTCTTGCAAGAGGTTGTTGGCGTAGTTTGCCGAGCTCCCATAGAGAGCGTTGTAAAGGGAGGGGTTTCTCGACACGTAGAACGCGCTCGCTATCTGCGGGAACGATTGCGCATGGGAGATGCTAACGCCACGACCGTCTACGATGCAACCGTCGCCGATGATCCTCGGCAAGACCTCGAGGCTCGTGTCCTCCTCGCTAAGCTCGCTGTCCTCGATGATGTACGCCGAGCCGTCCGGGTTGTACACGATCTTGCCGTCGAACTTCTCCACGTCGCTGCTCGTGCCCAGGGAGTCGTCCGCATCGGGGACGAAGCTGTCGCGACACAGTCTCTCCCCGACGGCGCTTTTCGTTTTCGCCTTGTTGCCGGGTCGGTCGTCGTCGGACGACGCAGCGGTCGCGTCGTCGCCGCGCGACGCCGTCGTCTGGTCCCGCGTCGCGACCACCTCGTCGTGTAGGAACTTGCTGCCCGAGGGCGGCGACGCCAGACGTCGCTGCTCCTCCTCCCGGCCGGCGATCACCGCCGCCGGCGGCGACGCAGACGCCTCCTCCTCAGGACTCATGGCGTCGTCGTCGTCGACCTCCCTCTTGCGCTTCCTCTTCCTGCGGCTGTGCGGTGGGCTGCAGGGACCCGCTTCCTCCTCCTGCTCGCCTAGCGACGACCCGGAGGCGGGGGTAGGCATGGCGACCGACCACGACGCTTCAGTAGGCGCTGCGCCTCTTCAACCATCACATTCTGCCGCGCCGCCTGCCTCTGGTCTGAAACAACACGACCCGTGCGTTCAAGTCTCCTCCCTCGCCATTACACACGTACACTGCGCAAGTTACACAACAGTCACTCATCAACACACTACATGACACTGCCCCAGTAGACAACATTGCACAACTACAAGAGTAGTTCTCTAATAAAACACAACTAAAGTCATCGCTATTCTACTGATCGTATATAAAAACTACAACAAACCAATGCACAGAGAAAACAATACCTGCAACACTTATTCTTTAGCATTGCTCTAAAAAAATATTGCACATAAAATTAAAGTTTAATATATAATATCGTTTAATTATGTTGTGCGACATTCATAGTAGAGCTTCAGAAGACCAGAGTTACAGTTCCAAGTAAGAGAAGCATGTTAACTGCATCTCAGTAGAATTATTAAATGCGGTGGGGCATTCCAACTTAAAAGGAAAAATTAAAAGACAAAATTAATATTATTACGTATAATTTATTAGTATAATTTCTATTTCATCTCTTTTTCTCGTGTAATAACTGCTACAGGATAAAAATCTAGACCTATCATATATAGGTAAAAAAAAAGGTCGTTCAATAATAATATATGCGTTTGAAGCAAACTATGCAACAAACAGTGACTGTTTGCTTCGCTAACTTCAAAGGGACACGCAATTATTTTTACAATAGATAAAGTCATGCGGGAAGTAAGACGCGCTGTATTTTGGAAGAAGAACAGAACAAATGCACGTGGAGCAGAGGGTCCAGCAAGCGTGTGGCATTAGTAACCCGTTCGCCGTGCAAATTCCGCAGGAGCTACAATGGAAACAGGAGGAGGGGAGAGGGCAAACTATTCTTATTCCTCAGTTACCACTCACACTCCAGCCAACATTGGGGCGGTCGAAAAGGCCTAAAAAGCAAAATAAATAAGGCAAAGAATTCTGCAGCTATGTCGAGAACAATAGCACTAACTCTCGAAAACTTATGCGAAAAAGAATTTTTTATTTTTTTCCCCTTTTCATTCTCGTTTTCCCAGCCTCAAAAAAATAAAATTAGCAATAAAAAAATTCTGGAACGTGTTCCGTCGCCAAGAGAGTGGTCCGGGAGGTTAGAATTACATGATTCTGAAGGCCCTCAGGAATTTCGATAGGACGCATCGACTGAGTAACGGCGAGCGGCACACAATGGAGGGTAGGGCGCCCGATACTCGTCGGCCGAGTCGCCGCGAGCATTTGTTGAAAAGAAGGGGGTTGGAATGCGGGCCTGCTTTACGCTGAGGGCCACGGCATTGCAAACAAATGCCCGACAAGCACAGCGTATGCCTGAAACGGTGCCACGCTGCACCCCCCCTTCCCCTTGTTTATAGCTATGGGCAACCACCTCACTGGTTCGCTAGCTTCTCTGGCGGGAAGACACTGAGTCCGCTCCTAACAACACCCTGCAGGACAAGCAAAGACGTCCCACGAGAACAACAAAATAAGGGGAACTCAACACTGCCTTTATTTCAAAATGTCTGGTTTCATGCAATGCCCTAACACTAACAAATTGCCACAACCTCTATGTGTTATTTGTGCTACTGTTCCGGGAAATGAAGCTACGAAGACATTGTGACTTACGGACATCTCAACACAACGCCCTCTAATCCTGTGGCAGCATGCCCGACTCCATTTCGTGGGTCGCAGCGTCGAACCCACCCACTGCACTTCAACGTGGCTTTTATCACGTAGTTCGATATTCCTATGCCCCGAAACGAAATACTGATATAACAGTACGCGAAAATGAGTGATTGAAGTGAGTGGAGAGATTTGGGCGGCTCTCAAAATCAAGGTATTGATAGCCAAAGAGGGTGAAATGAGGCGAGTATGGGGCAACGCCGGAATGCAAGGGCGGGGAAACGGGAGATCCCCGAGAATACCCGCCGACCAGCGGCATTGTCCGGCACGATTCCCACATGCGAAAAATCAGGGGGAAACTCCACTGGGAATCGAACCCGGTTCGCCTTGGCGGGAGGCGAGCAGTCTAGCCACTACAACACCGCGACCCCGGTGTGCGGAAATGACTCTCCTCTTTATCATTCGTTAAGGTAAAAGACACTATGAGACAACACGCGAATGGATACAAATATCCTTATTGCTGTCAGCAGTTTGACATTCATGTGCGCATTGTCGCAGTCATTTGTACTTTCTGCTGTTCAGGAAAGCCACAAGAAGGAATTCCGGATTTACTACGGCTGACCTCGGTGATGCATTCGACAGGAACGTTGGGTTCAGAGTTCGAATACCAGGTGTAAATACACGCTGGCTGTCTTTTCCGCTTCCGATTAGTCTCATAAGCAGTAATATTTAAAAAAGTAAAGTGTGATTACGGTAAATTACAACATGGCGGAGGACGAAAAAGTAAAAATTTAATGCCAGCGCATAAATTCTTCAGAGAGTGCTATAAAAGTTTTCGAAAACACTTTTACGGCATATTTAGAATACTATTAAATTGGAAAATATAGTCCATTCACAGTTACTTCCGGCATTTCTGAAGCTCTGCTAAAGTTCTACTTCCAGGATATTCCTCCGCTTATGCAAAAAAAGCTCTACTATGTCTAGAAAAATACACCAGAGGGACAACACACCGGATTCTTGCGCACTCAGTTACATTATATTTTTATAAGAACTATTTCTTACTAGGCATTACCAACATACATATTTTCTACGTATTCTTATTCACATTTCTTATAAATTAAATATTATAATTTATAGATATAATATAAGTAAAGTTTTATTTTTTAAAAATTAGGTAACTTTTATGTTAACACAAGTATAAAATGCTTATGATACATGGCATAGCTTATTTAGGGATGTTTCAATGATAAACGCTCTCTCGTTCAAAACATTATAAAACAGTAAATATCGTTCTCTAAAATGCATACATTTTACATACAGGAAAATTTTAATGCTGTAGGACTAAAAACATTAGTCAACGGGAAGAAAACTCCAATTCCAATTTATACCTTTCTCAAAACGAAGGGTTTCAACGAAGAATGCTACGAATGTAAAACCGTTACAGTGGGAAAAATTAAATAATTCTATTTGGTTTGGGGTCCTACTTAAGCCATCAAAAAAAGTGGAATATAGAACTTACGCAGAAAACTTATATTAAAACTGCTAAGAATTTCAGAGTCTATGTCCATAACTAGACAGTAGTTCAATTTCTAGTTTTATACGAAAAGTTAATTTTTTGAAAGTAATACTGGATAAAATTATTTTTTTTACCGGGTGATTTTGGTGTAAAATTCCAGTACAGAAGTGTTTAAGTACAGGAAGCTGAAAGCATAACATGTGGAGCCTTATGGTTGCACACCAACTCAGTGTTCTGCGCATAGGGGCTATTGTACCTCGCCCAAGCGAACACCTCTGGTCAACCGAAGACCTTATAAGATTTTGATACCAAAAATAAATGACTTTATAATTGTGCCAAACATCGTTCAACTTGTACGCATTGTATGTGATGACATTGCGATCGAATAAAAAAAAATCCCTTTTTATATATTTTAAATAATTTGATATCAAATTCAATATTTTTTCGGTATTGCTGAAGCCATAATAATTTTTATGCCAACTAAGTTATACAAATGAAAAAAATTACAACGTAAACTAATGCAGTGAGCTATCGCTTGACATACATGTAAAACCAAATAACAGTTAAGAAATCTGAAAAATGTTAAAAATATGCAAACATTTCTTTATATTTAGCATTTTTTCATATATATTATATTGTGATTACGCATAAGTGACACGTAGCAACCAACAGCATTAGTTTACTTTGTAAAAATTTTCATTTGTACAACTTAGTTAGTATAGGTTACTATGGCTGCAGCAAAACAGGAACATTTTGGATTTGACATCAAATAAAAAAAAATATGTGTATATTTTTATTTTATTTTAGGAAAATGCCATTACATACAATGCTTACAAGTTGAACAATGTTGGGTACAATTATAGAATAATTCATATTTCGGTATCCGACGCCTTAATGGGCCCACCTACCTGGAGCCGTTTTCCACGTTAGACACTGAGAAGCGCAGGAACGATAAGGGCGACACTGCCACGCGCATCAAGTGCGCCATCGCCATTACACGCAAGAGACTGAAACGGCATGCAGTGTTTTCGTCGCACTGCACGTACCAATGGGACCTGAAGAAGTCACCTATTAATTTTATTTGTGGAAATCTGTAGCAAAGTTCAATGCAGGGCCCTATAATAGGTTCGCAGGAATTCACCCGGAAATGAGCCGTAATGTCGTTTCCGGCCACATGGGAGAGCTTCAAAATAGTGTTTGCGATAAGCGTGATCTTTGAAAAAATTGTAATGCTCTCTAGTCTGAAGTGTCTTTTCGGGTTAACCAAATGCTGCGCAAACGAAATAGTTCCGTTTTGAAGGCGTGTATTGCACGCACGCTGTCACCCAGTTAGTGCTCCGGGTCAACGGGCGCCTTCGAGCTACCCGCGTGTCGCGACGTGTCAAGCATTATGCTCCGACATGCTTTGGCAACTCAACTCCAGGCAGTTTCGCACGCAACGTGGGCGGCAGGTGCACGTGTGTCGTATTTCTATGTAATCACTTTAAAGGCGCAACTTAAAAAAAAAACCATTACTTTTTATAAGTTAAATAAAATTATCCATGCCAATTCTACTTGAGACGACTGAAGCCGAACTCAAAAGCTCTTTACTTCTACTGTCAAAACACGGAAACTACTAACTACTGGGGTTGGTGAATGCTTCACTATGTTGCTGTGAAGACGATCCTATACATAATACGGATCGCTCTACCTTTGTCAGAAATGCCCCACGACGGCAGACAGAAGTCAGTCGCTTCCCTTTCGTGATTTCAGGTCCCGTAGTTAAAGTAAGGCTGACGTAAAGATGCATGCAACATGTGTGAAAGCCTTCGCAGTGCAGAAGTAACCGAGTATTCAAGCATTCACTAAAGAATACTTACGAAATATGACATGTTTACGGTTTATGACTTTCTGCTAATACAATGAATAAGCGATTCCTACTTTATTGCGAAATAGCTACGTCATATATAATTTTATCCAACTTAAGCAGTTTATTTGAAAAAAAAAAAAATACTTTTACATAGAGTACATCATTTTGACATAAATTTTTCTGTCATTTCCATTCCTGTAATTATGTCATAAATTTAAGGTATTATTTCAGATTATAGTAATTTCCAAGCCAAAAAAAATCAACAAGAGAAGCCACGAAGTAAGCATGACTCGACAGATGATAACATTTAACTCAAGCAGACATTGTGATAACGATCACTCAAACGATACCTTGTAGCTCATTCTGGTAAGACTTTGTACAAACTCTGAAGACAGGCTTACATCTCGGGCCAGGGATCACAGGTAATTTCACTGTGAACAGACACTCATTTTAAATCCACCGATAGAAGCCAATCAAAACAGATAGGTACTTTAGTCTGGTGTGAGGGGGGGGGGGAGCAGCCGGACACATAAAATGCAAACAAACGACCGCCGCCAGCCCTCTTAGAAACGAACGTCAGTCCCATCTGAGGTTTCCAGGAATAAATCACGCTCCCTGTTTCGAACTTTGCATTTAAAAACTGACAGCTAATTAGGTCGTGAGATTCTACACAGGTAGCAATGAAATGTTGTTTTGCGTATTAGTGGATAAGTGAATGACACCGGAGCAGTTGCAGTGCGTCTTGTGCCAGACTGCGTCGGTTATGTGCGTTGTTACTACGCTGGATGATCTGCAATGTGGAAGGCTTACTCGCTAGTGTAGGAGAACGATGTGCGTGGATCTTGAACTGCATTGCAGTATGTTTGCAACACACGTCTTCTCACAACACTACATCACGTGCGTTGTATGTACTGATCTACGAAAGGAGAATGCACTTGAGACGAGCTACGAAGACATCGCTCAGATCACAAACACTATTTCCGAGCTCCCAAACATAGCTAAAAAATGTCTTTTCCAGCGCCATTATCGCAAGATGTACTGACCGGAAACACTCGAAACTAGCATAGCGACAAGTACAGAACTTTGCTACAGACTTTGCAGTAATGAGATGATAAGGTCGCCGACTGCAAATCCCACAGTTGCAGCGGTACAACGGGAACACTGCGCACCACTTCAGAACCTTGCGTGTAGATGCGCCCAGGCAATAAATACGCACGTCAGTGTCGCCCTTACCGGTCAATCGCTTATGTGCCTCGAATGGCCAGAAAAACTAATCCAGGTGCGCAGGACAATTAACGGGGAATTGAAAATATCGGGAAAGCACTTTTACATCCCTTTGCAGCAAATGAAAAATCTCCGCCCAAGCTCCACCCCCCGTCAGCTGATCCGAAGATATCTAGTGAGTGAAGAGATTTGGGCGACTCTTAACATCGAGGTCTTGAGAGACGATGAGGGTGAAACGAGGTGAGTATGGAGCAGCACCGAAATGCAAGGGCGGGGGAAACGGGAGATCCCCGAGAAAACACGCCAACAAGCGCCATCGTCCGGCACGATTCCCACATGCGAAAATTCCGGGGACGACCCCGCCGGCAATCGAACCAGGTTCGCCATGGCGGGAGGCGAGTAGTCTAACCATTACACGACCGCGGCCCCCGGAATATCTCGGATTTGAACGCACAGCACGCGACGTCATGGGCAGTCAGCTCCAACACACGGTCGTCGAGCGAGGTGGCGCAGTGAAGTACCTTCGTAATCGCGTTCGGGAGGTCATGGGTTCGGTTCCCGGTCCCGACATCCCTAATCACTCCAGGTGAATGCTGGGATGGTTCCCTACTACAGGCCGCGGTCGATGTCTGAGCAACTTGTTCCGTCTCTAACGACCTCGCTGCCGACGAGACGTTCAGCCCTGTATACCTACCTGTCCGACACACGGTCGACGAAGACCTACGTACCTCCGGATGCTCGATGGTTGACGACGCCGTAGACGAAGAACACCGGCGTGCACCGACACCATGAGAGCACTGAGCGTAATTAAACCCGAGGAAGGAGAGATGCTGCAGAGTGCCAGGGGGGAGAGGGTGGCCCCTGGAGGTCGAGACGGGGCACAAACATTTTCCCAACACCTCCCGAGCACCCCTCCCTCGACGTGAGGCGGAGGCTTGTTTGTTCGTTAAGGAGACGTTGTTCGCCGCCGGGAGAACCGGGGCCTTTGTGCGAGGTTATCGCCAGGATGAGATAACGCCTCACGACGAGGGGGTGGTGGGGAACCTCGTCGGGGGAGGGTGGTGGAAACAACACCAGCCGCTGTCCCACCAGGTAACCTCAGAGCCCGCCCTTGTTCCGCCGAGTCAACACGGCACGCACAAGACCGCTTATTAAATACGACACCAAAGATAATTCCATCACGGCCTATCCGGGAAGGCGAAAGAAGTAAAAAAAAGAAGAAAAAACATACATTTCCCCCGTCCCTTAGCAAGGCACGGCCTACAAAATTATTCCCGAGAAATGATGACACAAGAGCGAAAGAATAACTCATTCTCTTACTTATCGACACGGATATCAGCCGTCCCGCCTAGACCCAAGACGGCCTGTCCGGAAACCGACGCGCAGCAAGTTGTCTCTCCTTATCTCGTTAGTAAATAGAGATTACTCTGTGATGAAACCGTTTCCTGTAATTAGGTACAAGCTCACAAACATTCGCACGATAGTGCGAGAGGAAACGCGACATAATGCGTATCCCTTGTAGGGCCAATATTTCTATAGCACACACGCGTCCGGCAACAGTAAGGCGTTAAGGCTCCCGCCTACAGACCGAGAAGCGAGGGAGCGTTAAGGACGACTCTGCCATGTGCGTCAAGTGCGCCAACGCCGCTAAGCGCAAGGCTCTGAACTGGCGTGCAGTGTTCTAGTCGCACCTATGGGACTTTAGCGATGACCATGTTATTTTATTGGTGGAAAGTCTATGGGAAGGTTCAATGCATGACCCTTGAGTAGATTTGTATGTATCTGACACGTATATTTTGGTATACAGAGCTTAGAAAAATCCGCTTTTAGCCATTTTGGAGTACTCTGAAATGGTGTTTTTAATGTACGTGTGCCGTCTTGAAAGTATTCCACAGCCCTCGTCTGAAGTGTGTGTTCTTTTCGTAGATCAGCGCATTGGACGCAAGTTTAATAGTTTCGTTGAAGAAGGCATATTTCAAACGCACTGCAACGACGTTCAAGCACCAGGTAGACGGGAGACTTAAGGCGTTGAGAAATAACGCGTAAGAAAACTCCCTGACAGTCTTTCCAGACATGCTAAATACACTTAATAAGCGGATGGCACGATGGCAGCCTCTTCTATCCGTCCCAACACTTGTAAACCGATTCATATACTTTTTTTTGTCCAGAACACTGAAAAGTAGACGCTCTACACAATATGTGATAATATTTCTCGGCTTCAACCACCAAATTTAAACAAGGCTGTTGCAAAATACGGAACATTTGACCTTAGGCTATTTTTAGCCTCCTCTATTCCAAGATAAAAAAAAACGCCGAGCGCAAGAAACTGCTTTGATTGCTTTCTCTAACAGAATTATTCCATATTGTCCTGAATTTACGTTTAATGTAAAAAAATAATGGGAACTTAACTTCCAGTTTTGTGTTATTAAACAAATAATCCTTGATTTGTGGTTGTCCGGTCATGCGGTAAACTGATGCCAACTATTTTTTTATTCTCAGTTGCGAAATAGGAAAAATAACGTTTGACAATCACACCTGCCTATTACTGAGATACAGGTTCTGCAATGTACGGCTTTGGATTGATGCTAAATCCCAAAGTGGTGAAGCAACAGAATAAACCCAAATTTAAAATGTTCTCCTTGTGTGTCTTTTAAACAACACGAGACTTGATGTCCTCCGTAGAATACTTTGTTACTGGGATTGAGACTCTCTGGTTTATCATTATCAGTTCTTGAGATACAACATCCAAAAACAGAGTGACCACTTACGATAAGAAGTAAAACGAGATCCCACTTGAAGTTTGCTTTGTTTTCACCAAGTACTCCATACACGCTAAATGCTATAAATGTGTTACTTCGATATATTATGTAAAATTACACTTACACTTTATGTCGTTATCTTTAAGTACCAACTTGACAAAGAAAGACACAAACAACAAAGGTCCAATGAAATAAAATGTTAATTAGTGGTAATGCTTACGGAGAGATAAACTCCGCAGCGAATATAGCGTCCCCCACAGACGCAGTATATATTTTTTTATGGGGGCCCGAAAGCCTGGTGCTGTATCTGCGACGAGACATAGAATGAGACAAATAACAGAGAAGCAACGAAATACACTCGTGATGGAAACGGGAGTATCACCAGAAACCTGCCAATCCACGGGCTCTCATCCACCGGGAATCGAACCCGCATCACAGTAGTGGAGGGCTCGCACGTTAATTGCATGGCCACTAAGGCCACCCCCCCCCCTTTCCATGGTTATATGTCTTCGTACACTGTTTACAATGTCCGTGGTAGTCACGGAGGTGCACAATTAATATGCGAAATCGTTTGTAATGACGTAAAACTGAACTGAGATCCGTACGTACAAAATACGGAAGCTTTCCTTATTTCCTATAGCTTCAGGTTTTGGAAACGAGCAATGCCGAAACAAGGCTAAACATTCTTTGCCGCTCCAAATAGAAAATATCGTTTCTAGGGCAGTGAGGGTACTCACACCACTTGAGCCAATTCTCCCCCTTCAAAAAGTATAGAAGCAAAACGCAACTTCTAGCAATACTTCATACAAAATATTACTAGAAGCTGAACATTTCACAAGCGTTAATTTTGCATTAAAGCTATGTTTATACCTGCCATGATCATAAGTTGTGGTAGTAAAGCGGTAAATGTCATGAACTGTAACATTTTTCAAACGTCTTCAAACATTGCTACACTACCAAATATTTTGAGTTTTTTTTTTTTTTTTTCAAAACATTTTTACACACACTGAAACACATGAAGAACCAAAGTTGAACATTTTCCCCGTAATTATTTCTCTTTATAAACCGAAAATACAGGAAACCTATCAAATTTAACGAGACGTGCCGTGAATTTGCGCAAAGTTCTGAGAAATTAACGAGAGGTTCGTAACTGGAAAAAGTGCCCATCATGTTACGAAGATTTCTTGATAATTTTTAACAATACTTTTGTGTAATTTTAAGGGCATATATTTTATTTGTTACTACTGCAGTTTGGTGCACATGGTTCACAGATAGAAACGCATAAAGCGTATATTATCACATTAGATTAAAGTCGGCCAACCCGTCTACCCGAAACACATTATTCTAGCGTCCTACTCTTGCCAACGAGTTATTCCTGGGTAGAACATCGTAGATTCTCTAACCAGGGCGATAACATTACATTGGCAATGGTGGAGAGGGGGTAGAGAGATCTGGGCAGCTGTTAACATCGAAGTCTCCAGAGCCGATGAAGGTGAGGTGAGACGAGTATGGAGCAGCGCCAGAATGCAACTGCTGGGCAGACGGGAGATCCGTGAGAAAACCACCCATCGTCCGGCACGATTGGCAATGGAGAAATGGTCACGTGGAGTAGCAGTGGGGAGGTTGCGGATTCTTGATCATTCTTAAAGAAAATAAAGTCCTCCGAAAAAAAAAAATAGCTTCTCCAAACCTTTCCATCTGCCATGAAGTTCATTTGGAGGTGACGAATATCCATAAACGAAACTCAAGCCCATCATTTAACCAACTGAACCGCTTGTGGCGCGACGGTGCCTTAAACAAATATTTATTAGTCATTTCGTGCGAATCAGAACTACTAAATTATTATTGTACTTGTTTGAAGTCGTAATGTCAATAGCGCAAACTTTTTTACTCCTGGTTTGAATTTTTTTTTAATGCTAGAAATTCTTCCGGCTTGCTCAAGCTATTTACGGTTGAAATGACTGAAAGCCAATAACAGCACAGTATAAAACACGGCTTAACTTTAGCCTGTTGCTAGGGTGTAAGCGTGGCTAGGATTCGCGATTCATAAAGCGGTATTTCAGTATCAAGCATCCATTATGTCATACCATACAAAACATAACAGAAATAAACGTTCCAGAAGCAACCGACGGTTGCGTCAAACACAGAATAGATCAATCACAAATATTCACAAATAATTTTAATTTCCCAATCTCTGTGTTAGGGCGTGAAATATTTCGCACACTACCAGAAACTGTTTGCGAGTCTTGAGTGATCACGTTAATTGCCCCGCCAGGCCACAACTAAACCTCCCCCCCCCTTCCCCATGCCACGACCCGAGCGAACCACTTTCCGTCACGTAATCCGCGCAGCATAATTTCGCCCGCGAGCGATCTAGCCAACCACCCTCTACCACTCATTTTCCCTGCGACCCCGGGGATTTTTCCGGGTGTGACATATGCGTAATGTTATGCCCCAGGCACGGAGGAAAAAGTGGGGGGGGGTAGAAAAATTACATGCGCCTCGCCAGCGGACTTGTCATTAAGCACACGAGCGCGCATCCACCAGTAATAAGTATACTTTGCGCGAGAGGCACTTCCCTTAGTTTTTTTATAGCCCCCCACGAGACGGAAAAAACTTCACAGGAATTAAAAGAGAAGGGGACTAAAGGCGAACTTAAAACTGCGGGTGCAAAGAAACGACGCTAGGAGGAGGAATCCGTGCCCTCGAACATTATAATAAAGAGGTCGGTTTCCACAGAACGCGGGCTCGCAAAGGGGGAAGAGAATCGGTCGTTACGCCCTCCGGGGTAGCCGGAGGCCGCGATGCACACTCTGATTCGTCCTCCGGCCGCCAATTATCATCGACGCCCATGTGGCGCATCCTCCCCGACGGAGAATGTGGGAAGGAAACTCGGCAAGCATTCGAATTAAATAACTTCTCGGTTATTATCAACATGATACACGGATCACAAAGGAGATGTGAAAAAAAAAAAAAGAGCGGAATTTGTGATGCCCCAGTGGAATATACCGTATCCCTGATTCGTAGAGTAATTGCCGGACTAAAAACATTCTATTACTTCCCCGCCTTAGGGACAAGTCCCGGGACCTGCCATTTGGCCTTGTAAAAACATTTAAAAACACCAATTTGGGACGGGCGTACGTATCACGGCGCCCCGCCTGTTAATCATCGAGTTGAGCAATGCATAATTTGCCACACGATTTCTAGAAACTGCGCCAGGGAACGGTTTTAAGGACGAAACGATTTGTTTGGCGTGCGGGCGTCGCCTCGCTGCCTCAACCTACGCATTACGGAACCGCGTCCTAACTAATCTCGCACGCCCACGACCCGAACTCCCAACGATCATCCTCGACTCCGTATGCCCACGCCGCCGTAACGAGTGAAATGTCCAAGGCAAGTTTTCCAATCGTGAACCGCGGCTGGCCCGATCACCAACCACGAGTCCTGGGCCATCCTCCGAGGCCGCTGGTCAGGCCCGAGATCACACCAGGCCGAGATGAACATTTCTGGGAAGAAATTCTCACGCTTGGTGGACATGGCGGAGTAGACAACAGACTGCACCGAGTATGCTCGTTCGAGTCTGACATGTTGCAGCGTAGATACGATCATGGTCTGTGATGTGCAAGCCCAGACGCTAGCACCCAAACAGACGGCGATCTTCCCTAGGTAATGACATTGGTTACTGCTGACACATCAACTACTTCACAATTGGCCGCTTCATTGGATGCACTGAAACCCTTTCTATAGGTTCTCAAGTTTCAGTTGCTATAAGACATTCGTAAGAACGTTTCACACCAATTTTCTTCTGCAACGCCCGAACCTTAAGTATTAATGTGTAAGTTAAGTAATTAATTTCGTTGTGTCTCCGCCCCTATTTCATACTTCTCGAGCAGACCAGGGTATTTGAACATTACTCGCCTCTTATTATCGTCGACGGCATCTCGTCTGTACTAACCGTATACTGGGCGGCCTTATATACAGATATAAACGAATTAATGGTGGAACCTGTTGAGACATTTACAACATTGTCATTTCAAGTGGCAAGATTTCAAAGTAGTCATTAGTTTTAAGGGCTTACCGATGTTTGTGATAATATATCAGCTATGCCAGACCTTTATTCATATACAAACTGCCGTAATTAACATACCTATATTTAATACGTAGATAAGCAATTATACTGTCAATGTTTAGGACGTCACAATTGGAGATCGCTAGAAATGTAGCTTCAACTACGTCACAGCAGGCCATCTCCTAACTCCAAGGACAATATCTCAACGCAGGTTTCAATATTTTCATTGCTGGCGTGGACCACAATGAAGGTCTCCCGAATTCGCAAAAACTGCACACTAGGAGCTCTGTTTCCTCCAATCAGCGACTGAGAAACTGCCGCACTGCTCGCTTCATTGAACAACAACGCACTGAACAATTTGACGGCACCGCACTGAACAATTTGACGGCACCGCACTGAACAATTTGACGGCACCGCACTGAACAATTTGACGGCACCGCACTGAACAATTTGACGGCACCGCACTGAACAATTTGACGGCACCGCACTGAACAATTTGACGGCACCGCACTGAACAATTTGACGGCACCGCACTGAACAATTTGACGGCACCGCACTGAACAATTTGACGGCACCGCACTGAACAATTTGACGGCACCGCACTGAACAATTTGACGGCACCGCACTGAACAATTTGACGGCACCGCACTGAACAATTTGACGGCACCGCACTGAACAATTTGACGGCACCGCACTGACACAAGAACGAAAGGAGATCACGCACCTACCTAGATTACAGAGCGCTGACAAGTCAGTCGGATGCGACAAGAACCACTCGAAACCACTGGAAATAACTGCTACGCTCTAAATATGAATCAGTGGTTGCAACCAGTAGAATTAGTTTACTGAATCTATAGCACCGAGTTGTAATCTACCGGCGAACCAGTCGACTGTACTGAGGTTTTANGGTAGAATTAGTTTACTGAATCTATAGCACCGAGTTGTAATCTACCGGCGAACCAGTCGACTGTACTGAGGTTTTACTGCCAGGCCGGTGCAGATCACTAGCAATCTCCACATATCAATGTTTAACCAGTGAACAACCTGCAACTTAATTCAAGTAGAGCAGTTTCAACAGATCTGCAGTCAACTTAACTGGTTTGGAGCAGTTTTAACGGCTTCGATGTTAAGAGTGTAGAAAGACAGACATGCAAACATTTACCTTAGAACATTAAGAAATATGGTAAATTTCTACACTGAAGAGCCAAAAAAAACTAGTACACCTGCCTAATATCGTGTAGCTCCCCCCCCCNACCACGTTCAAACTCACTTAAATCTTGATAACCTGCCATTGTAGCAGCAGTAACCGATCTAGCTGCCGACCACATCGCGTTACTCTGATTGGTTCCATGCCTCTGTTATTTGCATACGTACGCCTATACCATTTTTTTTGGCTCTTCAGTGTATGTGGCTCGCCTACCTGGAGCTATTTCATGCCTATGATAAGTAGGAGCGAAGAGGCGTTAAGGACGACACTGGCATGCGCAACCAGTGCGCCATCGCCCCTACGCGCAAACCACTGAACCNGAGCGAAGAGGCGTTAAGGACGACACTGGCATGCGCAACCAGTGCGCCATCGCCCCTACGCGCAAACCACTGAACCAGCCTGCAGTGTTTACGTCATGCTGCGTCAATGGGACTTCCGGTGAAAACTCAATATTATCACATGTGTGGAAAGTCTGTCGCTAGTTCTGTGCAAGGCGCTATAATTTCATATGTAACTGATAGGCTAAGCCTATGCATATCTGGAACTACAGTAGTAAGAATATACTGTGTTTAGCTATGCAGAAGGGNGTAACTGATAGGCTAAGCCTATGCATATCTGGAACTACAGTAGTAAGAATATACTGTGTTTAGCTATGCAGAAGGGCCGAGAAAGAGTTTGCTATATATGTAGACGATGTCTTGAAAGTGCCTAACCTTCGTCGTCTGGAGCAGTGCCTTTCTCACAGGTCATTACTCCGAGAACGTATTCCGTAGTTACAACGAGGAAAAAATGCCAAACATACTGCAATGCAGTTCAAGCGACTAGAAGACGAGCCGAGATTCTGCAGCCACAAGTAGTCTTGAAATATGCTACCACGCGGTTGTTTTCACTTTGGCCAATGAAAGAGTTTTATACATAAGTCTTGCTGAGTGGCATACAAAGTATATCTTATTTAAGTTTTAAATTGTCAACAACTGGAAATTACAGAAAAAATTCCCGGCGATTTGTTAGTGCACAAATAACTGTTTGTACAATGTTATGCCTGTCTACACGATTGGTGATTTAGATCATTTACATACTTCTAACAGATAGACATTTTTTTATTTTACAAAATTTTTTACAAAATTATGGAGCAATATGAAAATACGGACGGTGTCTTCCACGTGAAGCGGACTCACGTGATTTTCAAGAAGCACCAAAAAATGAGGCATACAAATCCAAATAGCGTGGTTTCGATCAATCCCGGCAATACAAGGGCAGTAACTGTATTAAAAGTTTCACCAATTGTTCTACATAAAACGCAAGAATGCTGGTTTGCGGGCGAATAAAACATACGAATGCCAGCACATCGCAGATGTACCGGGCTGTATTGGCAGCTTTGACACGACCAACCTGACTTGAATCTAAGAATTTAATACGAACGATGTTTATTATTTTACAATCCACATTTATATCGAAAAAAAAACCCTTGAAAAAGTGATATTCGAAAGACGATTAGCCAAGGACTGATGTTAACAATCGTCGCGCCGCTCGTACACCTTCAAACTCTTTAAACAGCTTCGAATGAGGCCATTTCTAAAGCCAGAATCCGACCGCGATTACTGTAATTGAAGTTGACGACAATTCTCCTCGCCCAGAAATTAAAATACGCAAGAGGGAAGCAGACGCTCCGAGATTCTGGGATCGTTAGNCCACGACAATTCAATTGCAGCATCCGCGGATGCAGCATACTTCTGCTGATTGCAACGGCTAAGAGACCGAAATCCTTGCTCAGAAAAAAATCCGCAACTGCTCCGAACCCATCTGCAATGATAAAACCAGAGCTACCCCCTTATACCAAGATCCCATCTCATACCGCGAGGAGTGCGAGGGCAAGGACCATTCCTCCCCCCACCGCCCTCCACCACTTTCCGCTATCATTTTCTTCTTCGTCTACTTCTGCTTCTTATTCTTTTATTATGTTCTGCCTCGCCCTCCACATCGCCCCGGCACGCAGGCAGAGGGATTGTTCTTTCAGAGCTTTTGACGTTGATGTAATTTCACCTGGCTCCCTGGTACAGCCGCTCGGTACGGCAGCGCGAAAAAAGGGAGACAAAGAGAGAGAGAGAGAGAGAGATATGTGGAATCAAGGGGGGTGGGGGGAATATCCACCCCTCCGGCCCCGTCCACCCTTTCCCTTTTTTTCCGTTTTTGATTGGACGCGGCCATTTTATGAATTCGCCACCAAGACGCGAGGGATGGTGTGCGTCTACGCCCCCCATCGAGACCTGCGCAGGGATATCCCCGGAGTCCTGCGCACGAGTGGCCAGTGGACGGGGGTTGCCACCCCCTCCGCGGGAAACCCCCCTCCCCCGCACCTCTTTCCTTCGCCGGGCGACGGCCCGGTACTGAGGCGGTCTTCAAGAATTCAATTAAGCCGTGGAAAAGAGTTTTCATGGTGGCAGCGAGGAAGCCAGGGGGAGAGGAGGGATCGAGCAGAGCGGGCGAAAAAGAGTGCAGGTAAAAGGGGGAAGGGGGGTGATAAAGAAAAGGGGTGAGGGTGCGTGGGTGTGGTCCAGGGGATGCTGCGTGCGCCTCCTAACGAACTTACCGCTGCCGCTGCTCGCTGTAAATTATGAAGCGATCGCGCCCGCGTGTGGGAGAGGCAGAGAGAGAGAATGACACAGCGAGGGGAAGAGGGGAAGCGAAGGCAGCGAGGAGAGGAAACACCTCTAGGTCCTCTCGCTTTGTTCTGCCTCCTCCATCTCCTCCTCCTCCTCTTCTTCGCGCGTTCCTGGATAAAAAAAACCTGGCCACTTACATCGTGCTGGAATATCCCGCCGTCTCTGGACTGATGGATCGGAGCGCTGCTGTCCGCACAGCCGGACGCACTGAACTGTCGCAGATCCGACAACGCACGAGGCTCTCTGTTAACGGCAAACTAACCAATCTGTGTATTCTTCCGCCGTATGTAAAACTAACGTTGCGTGGACCTCATCACTTTATAATAGTTTATTTATTTACAGAGAGGGTTGAAAATAAGTAAATTATGGTACACTGTGGAAGAAGCTGTAGGAAAATAGGCTTCATGTAAATAAATTACGAAATTTAATTTATTCCTTTCACTCCTCACGAACGTGACAACAACCACGCTAATATAAAACTACAGCCTAAGAAGACCCGTTCACAATGACACGGATACGGATCACGTAAGTGGAGAACGTAACACACTCCGTGATATATCTGTAATGACACGCATGCGGACGCGGATAACGTACGGATATACACGTAATAAAGCTGGGCATCTCGCAACTCTCCCATGTCCGTGAATCCGTGTAGCCAATAGGAATCGAGTGTTTGGTTTGTTGACATTCGTTTTCGTGGCCATTTCGGCGTGCACGGACACAAGTTCTTCGATTTGTCTTAGCGATTATCATTTTGTTTGAATAAATAAGTGCTCGTGGTTCGGCAGTAGTATTTACGGAATTTTTTTAAACACCGAAAAAATATACAAAATGAGATGTGTATATCGCGAAACCTATATGAGTAATTTGCAACAACAGCTGGGTATTTTTTATTTCGTAAGTTGCAAGACTGTGCGTTTCTTCGTATTGTAGAATGGTTAAAACTCATCCCAGGTCGTCGGCGTTTCCGAGTCCGTTTTCTTACGTATCCGTGCACTGTAAAACGGGCGTAAGAAAAAAAAAATATTTTTTCTCCTCTTGCAAACAGGCGTCCTTCTTGGCGAAAAAAAGTTAAATCAGGTAAAGGTGCGGAATGTGCTGGGTATACACTCCAGATAAAACACGCGTGGTATTGATATGAAGACCACGGCGACGTCCTGCAATGACTGCGGTACATAGGATACGCGCGTAGACGGAACCGGACTTGTCACTCCTCCAAACCATGAAGGCCGAGGAAGCAGTGCAGGATAAAGGACATTTTAAGTACTTCGATAAAAGCCGTCGTGGCCACTAGGAGCGCTGGCCGTCAACCCCCAGAGGCGCCTGCCGCCACGGCGCTATCCAGCAATAATCGACTGAGATAATTGGTCCGTATAATATTAAGGCTGGGCGCAATCCTGCAGCAATGCGTGACTCCAACCGAGGGAAATTACCTGCACGGGATTTCGCTCTTGAGTGCAATACTGCATTATATGAGAGAGCGCAATCAATCGCTCGCCTCCAACCACCGTGGGGCCGCGGTGATGTAGTGGTTAGACTACTCGCCTCCCACCAAGGCGAACCGGGTTCAATCCCCGGCCGAGTCGCTCCCGGATTTTCGCAAGTGGGAATCGTGCCGGGCGATGTCTGATTGGCTACAGATTCCTCTTTAGCTGGGGTGTCGGCTGACGAGTAAACTACCACGCGCTGATTGGCGAAGGGCGTCCCGTCATTGTTGCTGGTCAGTGACGTCATTGTTGCTGGTCAGTGACGTCATTGTTTCTGGTCAGTATCACAGGGGAAAAATGTTTTACTGGAATTACCAAAAAATTGCCCATCACTACACTGACATCATTTCGTTGTTTTTTTTTTCTTTTTGCCGATTTACTATTACTAATACTGCCCTGGTAACAGGTTTTCAGTGCAGTTATTGCTAACACAGCACTGCTGTCACTGTTCTTATTCATACTTGTTATGAAATAAATATTACTTACAGGCTATTTGTATACTTTAATAAATCAAGAACAGAATACTATATTGTTAATAACAGTATTACAGGTTGGTGTCATGTGGTTTAGTTTAAAAAAAAAACCTGGCGAACGTCTTACAAATAGGGTGCTTTCTCAAATGTTAAGTTTGAAAAGGTGTGAAGATGCCGTGAATGGACCATATGCACGGTGTGGACGGGCGCTGCGCTACGTCTACGCGGTCAGGAACAGGTTTGCCGACAGTGATGTGTACCTTCGCCACATCCCTCGTTCAGTTTCCNGCGCTACGTCTACGCGGTCAGGAACAGGTTTGCCGACAGTGATGTGTACCTTCGCCACATCCCTCGTTCAGTTTCCTTCCGCGGGGAGCAGGAGAGGAGTGGTGGAAGGAACCCACGCCGCGCCGATCCACAGATATCTTCCGTGAGGCCAGGATCTACACCACTCCTCCTATTTCCAGGGGCGTATTCCAGAGGGTGCCCTTGGCCCCGCTACCCTCCAACATTGTTTCTATAGGGGCGATATAAAGGTTAGCAGCATATACTTCGTCGTTTCTCATTGAAGTTCCCGTCATATTCCAGATGGATAATTGCGGACATTAAGTTTCCTACAAAGTTTTTCCTAAATATCACCCACATCCACGACGTGTCGGTAATTTGAAAGCAGAATCTCTTGTAATAGCACTGTAATGAACTCCCCCCTGGAGAGTGGTAGTTGATAAATTTAACACAAATAAAAGANAGAATCTCTTGTAATAGCACTGTAATGAACTCCCCCCTGGAGAGTGGTAGTTGATAAATTTAACACAAATAAAAGAGCAAGATACTCACTTATTTGCATCACGTATCAATACAACTGTACCAAACAAAAAAAAGGGGGGGCGGAGAAGTGGTTTAACTACTTGCCTCCCAACAAGGCGAACCGGGTTCGATTCCTGGCGGGGTCACCCCCAGATCTTCGCATGTGGGAATAGTCCTACTGGTTGGCGGGTTTTCTCGGGAATTTCCCGTTTCCCTCGCCCTTTTAATTCCGGCGCTGCTCCATAACCACCTCGCTTCACCCTCATCGGCTCTCAACACCTCGATGTTTTACAGTCGCTCAAATCTTTTCACTCACTCACTAACGAAGGAGCGTCAACCGGATCTAAAGCAGTGTATAAATATACACGTGTACGTGTGTATAAACTTACATACACAAGGTATTGGGTACTTTAAAAGGGCTAACCCACTTTGCAAATTGTAAATGGCCGAATCCGTCCTTGCATGCCGCCATCCCTATATTTTTTAGCAAAAAAAAAACCCCCCACAAGTAATCAGAACTTCCACAACCATAAGATTGTTTGTAGACTATTCACGGTAAAGTGAGCACTTTTAAAAACCCTATCATTCGGAGTAATAGTCAATAAATACATTTAGTCTTATCCACAGACATTAACTTCCGAGTGGGGTGGAATATACACACACTGTTTATTACTTGCATTGCAATATTTATCGTAAAAACTGGTTAAATGATAACAAATGCCTCAAAGGCAAAATTAGCTACGGCCTCAAAAGTGCTCACTTTACCGTGAGCAGCCTACAACAAGTTGTACCATATACGAAGGAACAGCTACACTCGTTCTCGTAACGCAAAAATTCACAAGGATCATTGATATACAGAGCTTGTCGACCATTAGCGTGCTGACAGGTCAAGCCACATCAATATACCAACTTCCACTCATAACAGAGTGCGATTGATACGCGCAGGTAACACGTAATCTGGAACCGATCAAAGAAAGAAGATGGAACAGAAAAAAAGACTATATAATAAATCCTCAAAACTCAGCACGCAGGACAATACTTTGGTTCAAAGATTCAACCATGATGAGAACCTACAAATACACTGATATATTCGCCATTGAATCCTACAGAAATTATTGTCCAAGGATCTATCAACTGTAAACAGATTTACTAGCCGAATGTTGNTATTCGCCATTGAATCCTACAGAAATTATTGTCCAAGGATCTATCAACTGTAAACAGATTTACTAGCCGAATGTTGAAATTACTTCATGCATTTATATAAATTTGGGTTTAATCATTATTTCGCTTCTTGATTTTACCATGAAAAAGTGGTAAAATATATTTTTAAGGTGATTTTCGAATAAAACTCTCCGTAGGATGACAACATTGTTAAAGATTATGACTCCAAGTGAAGACTGAAGAATGCTACAGTCACTATGCGAATTCTTGGCCTGATATCCTATGGAGACTCTCGCCCAAGTCCAGGGTGGATACTTGTGCTGGCGCCAGGTACTTCGGGCATGTGGAACGGAAGAGCCACCGACAGATTTAAGAGTATTATCACGCCGAGGACTGAAAATTGCGTCGTTTAATATCACCTGAAAAACTGTAGTCGTTCTAACTAGAGACGACTTGTAGCGGGTTGCATATCTACGCAGGCAACATGCTGTGACCTGTTGACATTTACATGCTGCCAAAGAGCAGNTATCACCTGAAAAACTGTAGTCGTTCTAACTAGAGGCGACTTGTAGCGGGTTGCATATCTACGCAGGCAACATGCTGTGACCTGTTGACATTTACATGCTGCCAAAGAGCAGCATGCAAAACCAACCAGAGACGAGAAACTCGACAAACTTGTCATTTAAACAGTTAATTACTATCATTGTTGATTACCGGCTGGCTACAATACTAAAATAAAATTTCATTTGAGAACGGCCATGCACATGGCTTTCCGAGAATATAAACAGAAATGTTGTCTGAAGGTAAAAGTTTTCTGCTATTTTGACAAGAAAATGAAAACTCTAGTGACTTTCGTTTACGCGCCCAAATAAGTACGAGACAAAATTATAAGGATTTTTATCTATATTTTGTGTAACGTAAGATAAATATTNTTTACGCGCCCAAATAAGTACGAGACAAAATTATAAGGATTTTTATCTATATTTTGTGTAACGTAAGATAAATATTTAAGTACAAAACAGCTTCGTGCTTGTACTTGAAATAAGAGAATGGCGAAACTGAAACCAAAAATACAATTTTTCTCTAAATAATTACTATGAAAAATAATTAAAGAACTATTACAATAGTGTCTTGAATTGTGGTCACCTTTCAAAATAGCGAGCATCTACACGAAGCTTGCCTAGCAACGTTTGTCATTATTAGGAAATTCACAATCTAATATTTATGTAACCGTCACGTAAAACTTAAGTTAAAGTTTAACCTTACTGTTTCACGTGTAAAAATACGTGACACTAAAGTTGCCTGATTCAGGTTATTTTGGTAACCGCAAGCACATCAGAAGACCAATAAGACTTTTTTGGTATTTTACAAAATCTCCGTGGACAGCCTTGCATTTTCAAACTAAGGAACCTCTCTAGTAAAAAAAATATTAAAAGTCTCAAGGTCATGTCCAACCGTGAGGAAACATTGCAACGGCGATGGAAAATAGCACCAAGAAGCTTGGTGTGTGTTCTGTTTCCTCGGAATTTTAAGCGCTGACTATAGGCTTTTAATAAAGCAATCGCTTCGGAAACGATACATTATTGTCACTCTAGTTTACAAGACTGTTTTACAGATGAAAAAAATACTGTAAGCAGGGGGCTGTTTAAAACGATTTTCCAATAACGTTTACGTTTCAATAACCAAATTTATAAATAGCCGACAAATTCTCGGCTTTAATTTCTGCCCTGAAAAAATATTTTACTTACATTGAAATATCCCACAGTTTTTAGACACAACAGCTTACAATGAGACTCGTGTAACTAGAGTGGCCGGAGCTTCACGGATGTTAACAAAACTCGAAGCGACAAGGGCACGCTACACATCTTAATAGTTTCTGTGATTTAAACATCTTTGCAGGGGCGCACAACCAGTCACTAAGCATTCGCATGTGTCAACACGGAAAAGGGAGAGTGAAGGGGGTGGAATTGCGGGTCAGCAATAAAAAACACAAGCCCAAGCCTGCAGCTGACCGAACTTAAGGAGAAGAAAAACCACCCCCACTGGGCGAGTGGTTGTGAAGGTGATAGGGGGAAGCGGAAAAAAAATACGGTGCAGAGGTAGTTGGCGTGCCGATCGCTAGATGGCAGGGGCTGTAGGTTAAGGCTCGCAGCGGGAGCACATGGCCCCTGGCCGAGGTGAGGTTATGTTACGCTTCACTCCACAATGACGAGGGGTGTGGGGTGGGAGGTGGTTCATGGGAGCCCCCGGGTGATGTAGAAGATGTCAAGGGGAGAAGGGAGAGGTTCCTGG
>NQII01006606.1:89118-116898 GCA_002778355.1 Clitarchus hookeri | reverse complement strand
AAGTTGCATGAAGGGGCAATGAACTCGAATATTCTTCTGACAAGATGGATCGTGCTGGCATTGAATAATATAGCTTGAATCTCAGGGTAACACCTTAAAACCCCTCAACCCCTCATTCCTTCAAAAAGTGTCATTAGCCACATTGTAGGGTTATCGGCTGAAATTATGCTAAAGTCAGCCGTATTGTGTTTTTGCCTGTTTTGAGGGAAATTCGGGACATTTTGAGTCAAATTCTGGCGATTTTAGCAGTTTTAGAGGGAAAAAAGGCCTTATGACGTCATCCAAGATGGCCGTCAGCTCACTTCCTCGTCCCCGCCAGGACACCTGGTGCACCAGAACAGGCTATTTCTAACTACNTCCAAGATGGCCGTCAGCTCACTTCCTCGTCCCCGCCAGGACACCTGGTGCACCAGAACAGGCTATTTCTAACTACGCAAATGATTTGTCGTATTTATACAGGAAGCTTAAACAATTTTTTTCAATGTCCAAAACATAAATCTAAGTGCCTGAAAGGGCTGAGGTGTTAATGTATAAGAGCGATATCGCCTNTTTTTTTCAATGTCCAAAACATAAATCTAAGTGCCTGAAAGGGCTGAGGTGTTAATGTATAAGAGCGATATCGCCTTTAAGCGCAAGACACTCGACTGGCTACCGATGACTCATCTGAACGTCACTTTAAGTGATGACCCTATAACTATATTCGACGCGACTGTGTGCATGCCTCTTAAGTAGTTTTGCATATGCCCAGTTCGTATACTTCGAGATAGAGTAGTCTGAACAAGAAGTTTATAGCTATGTTGGAGGGCATGGAAATAATGTTTCCAATGTATGCAATATATTGAAATTACCAATCCGTCATCGTCAGGAATGTGCTTCCTTTTCATAGGTAAACCTATTTGAGGCATGATTAATTATTTGTAAAAAAAAAAAAAAGGAATTTTTCAAACACACTGCAACGCATTTCAAGTGCTAGTTAAGCGACCGTCTTGAGTTAATAAAATGGGGCTCGTTGCGTAAAAACTTGTTGCATTGTAAACTTCAGATGCAGGCCGCACGACAGTGTTCAAGCGAAGTTAAAAGCGACGCAAAGTTGGAGCTTCCAAGTGAGAAGTTAAGCTGACTTNGGCCGCACGACAGTGTTCAAGCGAAGTTAAAAGCGACGCAAAGTTGGAGCTTCCAAGTGAGAAGTTAAGCTGACTTACACTGCTCGTAAGGAAGGTAACTCAGCGACAGGAAATCACGTTCGGGAAACCTTGATTCTGGTGTCACCGTCAGGAGTTTGTTACGTCACTGCACATTGTGGAACAACTACTCGCAGAGCAAGACGGGTTCCGCGCACGTTCTGATCTGTATCTGTTGTATTACACATCCTCGTCACTGTGTGACGGGCCTAACAATCAGCATTTTGACTTCAGTGTAAATTAGTGCGACCAGAAGTCCTGACTTCAACACGACATTTCTCTTGTTTAAGCATTCTCCTGCGGAATGAGAAAGGCCAAATAAAATCCTGAAACGTCCATNATCAACACGACATTTCTCTTGTTTAAGCATTCTCCTGCGGAATGAGAAAGGCCAAATAAAATCCTGAAACGTCCATCTTTCAGCCAAGTATCCTGCGAAAATTCCTGCTTTTTACACACGAACAACCACTGAGATTTTATATATAATTTACACATGCAGTGATTTTTATGAACCGATTTTTACAAAATAACCCTTTGCTCCGTGCCGTTCATTCAAATGAGTATGTGTTTCAAATATATGTCCCCTTTACAATAAAATTGTGAACAAATATTTTTTTTTAATCCCATGAAATCATTGTTTGAAATCAAAATCGGCATCCTCCCCCTCCCCTCCAAAAAAGAAGCAATATTTCTGGGTACGCACTGTTTGTCAATGCACCAAGTAGCAATCGCGTTACCGTAGTGGCGATACCACATAAACCGCGCGCGGCAATATCGCCCTTAACGGCCCAAGACGTAGCTCCCGAAATAGCTCCAAGGAGGTCTGCGGTGGTCGCAGCTGCTGGGCGGTCATCCGGCCAATGAGAGCGCAGTTGACTCCGCGGGGTCGTTAAGGATGGCGCGGGGGTTAATTCCTCTCTATTAACGCCACCCGTTTAAACTCGCCACAAGAAAAAAAATTACAGAGCGACTTTCAAGCTCGCCTGAGTCGACGTATACACGCGGNACCCGTTTAAACTCGCCACAAGAAAAAAAATTACAGAGCGACTTTCAAGCTCGCCTGAGTCGACGTATACACGCGGGTGATGGATCGATCTTTCTCTTCGTTCGCGTCACAAACAGTAGCGCGTTCTACTTACTATTCGTCGTATTTAGAACGGAGAGTACAGTGTTACCGTGTTATAAAATATAGACAACTTGCAAACAGACGTTTGAGTTTTGCCCAGTACAGAACAGCTTTAAGACTGTTAACAATTTGAGGAGTATCTACTTATATACTCTGGGCTATATTAATAAGAACATTTGTTTCGCTGGAATTTATAAGCAAAAGAGTATGACCAGTCAACATTTCAGTTCGTAAAATCATAACTGTTCTTGTTTACGTTTTCTCAAATAAAAACGATGGATTGAAAAACCTGTGACATCTGTCGCCGCACACTCATTGGTACANACCCGTTTAAACTCGCCACAAGAAAAAAAATTACAGAGCGACTTTCAAGCTCGCCTGAGTCGACGTATACACGCGGATGATGGATAGATCTTTCTCTTCGTTCGCGTCACAAACAGCAGCGCGTTCTACTTACTATTCGTCATATTAAAAAGGGAGAGTACAGAGTTACCGTGTTATAAAATATAGACAAGGTGCAAATAGACGTTTGACTTTTGCCCAGTACAGAACAGCTTTAAGACTGTTAACAATTTGAGGAGTATGTACTTATATACTCTGGGCTATATTAATAACAACATTTGTTTGCTCTTGGAGACAAACTCGTAATAACGTTTTTACTGTTTCGCTGGAATTTATAAGCAAAAGAGTATGACCAGTCAACATTTCAGTTCGTAAAATCATAACTATTATTGTTTACGTTTTCTCAAATAAAAACGATGGATTGAAAAACCTGTGACATCTGTCGCCGCACACTCATTGGTACACAGTCAACACACGACTTCATTGGCTGACGGCCAGCCAATAATAAACGTTGCAGAGTGCAGTAGGCGTGTCCGGTGTAGCATTGTTTTATGTTATTATGTTTGTGTGATTGGACTGTGTCCATTGCCAACCATGAGACTAAATAAAAATTTCACGCACACAGAACTCAGCAAGACAAAAAACGGAAAACTTTTTACAATACAAAATACAGATAATTAAGGAAAAGCTGTTTCATTGTCAATAGAGAATAACGTATATAATTACGTATATAATTAAAACGGCANACAGACAGATAATTAAGGAAAAGCTGTTTCATTGTCAATAGAGAATAACGTATATAATTACGTATATAATTAAAACGGCAAAAATACGGACGGACAACTTGTTATTACAGAACAGGAGAGACAACTAATGCAAACCAAAAGAAAAGAACACGATAACGAAATCGAAAACACCACACAAGTGAACAAAAGAGTGCAGAAACAATATCAATGGACACAGCTGGACAATAAAAAACTAAAAACACACACAAAAATAGGACAGAAACCACAAGTAAATAAAGTCTTCCCTTTGTCAGATAATAAAACAAAATAATTCAACACTACGAAAAAAAAAAACAGAACCACAAAACTAACGAGAGTAAAGAATGGATAAAGCAAAAGACAGGACACGGAACGACGAGAAAAAGATAGCACAATAATATTGTCACTTTCATATAAGTGCGGTAAATATTGAAAGACAATGTGACCAACATAACCAGTACGTAAACAGTAAATTTTCTCGTTTGCGAAGTATTGTATCAGCTGATGAATTGCTGCGGGGTGTATGTTGGTGAGCTGGCGTTTTGATAATGGCTTTGGAAGAAAATAGTACTCGAAGCAAAAATTTGTNCTGCGGGGTGTATGTTGGTGAGCTGGCGTTTTGATAATGGCTTTGGAAGAAAATAGTACTCGAAGCAAAAATTTGTAATTTAAAACTTTAAATATGCTTACCAAATTTATGGTTTAGATTATGTTACTAAATCTATATTATTATTATTATTATTATTACTTTCAGAGAATTGTCTTTAAAAACATGTTGTGCAATTTTGGCGGAGCATGTAGACACGTAAGAACAGTAAACGTTTCAAGCCAATGGCCAGCCATGTTTCCAGTTTCAAGCCAACGGCTAGCCATGTTTCAAGTTCCCAGCCAATGGCTAGCCATGTTTCAAGTTTCCAGTCAATGGCTAGCCATGTTTCAAGTTCCCAGCCAACGGCTAGCCATGTTTCAAGTTCCCAGCCAATGTCCAGCCATGTTTCCAGTTTCAAGCCAACGGCTAGCCATGTTTCAAGTTCCCAGCCAATGGCTAGCCATGTTTCAAGTTTCCAGTCAATGGCTAGCCATGTTTCAAGTTCCCAGCCAACGGCTAGCCATGTTTCAAGTTCCCAGCCAACGGCTAGCCATGTTTCAAGTTCCCAGCCAATGGCCAGCCATGTTTCCAGTTTCAAGCCAACGGCTAGCCATGTTTCAAGTTCCCAGCCAATGGCTAGCCATGTTTCAAGTTTCCAGTCAATGGCTAGCCATGTTTCCAGTTTGAAGCCAACGGCTAGCCATGTTTCCAGTTTGAAGCCAATGGCTAGCCATGTTTCAAGTTTCCAGTCAATGGCTAGCCATGTTTCAAGTTCCCAGTCAATGGCTAGCCATGTTTCCAGTTTCCAGCCCAGTTTTCTTTTGTTCGCGAAAATTACAACTGATGTGATATGTTGTTCATGTTCGATCGACTTAAAATCTAGCGAAGCAATGGATGCACACTCGTGCGATGTTTTACCTTTTCAGGACAAATAAATCGTCGTACTTCCGTTGCCCGAGCTGGAGTAGCCCTCAAAGTAGTCATAAAATTATATATATAGTCTATTTGAGGTTTCTTCAGTCTTTTTAAATCATACCTTTGAAAAATCTCTCCCTATATGACGAGCTTTGTAAACTTGTGCTTATATAAAAATACATTATTGTTATTAACTTGAACTTAACTTATATTTTATTGATAAATTGTCATATTTCATTTATAAATAATATTAATAAAAAAAGGGCAAAAATAGGTGTGTTGGTAATGCGTAGCAAGAAGATGCGAAATATTATTGAAGTGAGTGCGCACGAATGCGGTGCGTTGTCTTGCACGGGGCGGAGGAATATCCTGGAAGTAGACCTTTAGCAGGGCTTCAGAAAAGTCGGAATTAAACGTGGATGGACAATAAGTAATATTGTGGTAAACTAGCCCAGAAAGGGCCGTCCTAGATGGGTAGCCAACTTTTAATAAATTACCACACCACCATCAAGAAATGTCCTTCTCTAACCAAAAACTCTTTAAAAAAAAAAATTGAAAGAATTTTTTTTATTGAATGTGCATTTTATAGAGTAGATGTATATCTAAACTACAAAAATTAATCAATTGCTGTACAACATTTTATTGCACAGATTTCTTGTTCTGGGTTGTCTCGTACTCTTTTTCTTCTGTTTCAGTAAAATGATGACGCGCTACAGGAAGGAGATTAGTCTCATTATAAAGAAAATATATGATGTTTGTACATGCAATATGGTGTGTGTGTGTGTGTGTGCGTGTGCGAGTCCGCCCAGTGTATACGCTTTGTACACTGTAATTTGACTTATTCGACTTGTGCAATATCTTTGTGCAGCTATTTATTGGAAAAAAGATCTCACGGACGCAATGGAACAAACAAACAAATGTGCGGATCTGTGGCGGCGGAAAACGGGCCGTTGTAAGCGCGAAGACGGGAGCCGGCGCGAACCGGTTCAGGCCGGTTACTCCTCCCCTACCGCCCCCCTCCTCCATCTAGGACAGTAGCTCCGGTGACCCAGAGGAAAGGCACAGGTGACGACGTCGGGGTCATGCCCCCCCCCNGGTGGGCGAGCCGGACTGGGTCGTCTTCTCTTCCCGCCCGTAGACCACTGCGTAGTCCAATAGCAGTATCTGCACACTCCTTGAACCATCACTAGCGTTTCGCACGACGTTCACTATTTGTTTTAATATGCAGATGCACATGTACATAGTACATACATACATACACGAGCGTTTCCCAGATCCCAGACGCAGCATATTTTGTTGTAGGCTATTCGCGGTAAAGTGAGCTCTTTTGAAAGCCCTCTCGTTTGGAACAATACTCAATAAACATTTGTTTTTATTTTAGCCTCAGACGTTAACTTCCGGGGGTGCAGTGGAATATGCATGCTGTGCTCATTACTTACGTGGCGATATTCATTTTAGAAAATGGTTAAAGGATAGCAAATGGCTGAAAGGAACAGGTAACTAGGACCTCGAAAGTTCTCACTTAACCGTCAACATCCCATAGTACTGTGTTTTACAAATTTTCTAAAACGAGGTGAGATGACATTAACTTCAGTGTGAACATTTAAGATTTTATAAATTAAAAAAGTTGTTTCGCGATGTTAACGCAAAGTCACGATAACGAGCACAGATGTGAATCTGCCGTAAATACCGATTCACAGTCAAGAATAACCAGATATTTTCATACATGAAGCAGGACACTTGTCATAAGAAATTTGATTAAAAATAAGATAAATGTGGTTTACTTCCAGACATGACACTAATGAAATACGATACAATACGATTGGAAAATTGTGATGAATACACCCTATAAAAATCTGGGTGTAAATAAAAATCATTATTTAAATTTAATTTTAAATTAACAAACACCGGCTCAGTTGGGACATCGATGTAACTGTAAAAAAAAATCGATGTTTCGCATCGACGTTGTTCAGCCGATTATATCGATCAAATTGATGTTTTGTGTAAATGTTTTTGAAAACATGAAAATAAATCANCCCCCCCTCACCTACACACGATGACCAAAAGTGTAATTATTTCGGATGATAATGTCAGGGATGCCAGTTGTCAGAAGACAACAATTTCTAAACAGCATTTTGAGAGTTCTTCCCAGACGTGATAAGTAGGGACACCATAATTTCGCGAAAACATTTCCGTGCATGTTAGGCTTCAATACCCTACGGGTTTATCAGCAGTTTTATTTTGCTTATTGGTCGCGTGTCTTGGTGAGAAAATATTTTCTTACTTGGCTGGCCAATCAGAATTAGGTTACACCCGTAGTGTGATTCTATGATTCGCGATCAGGCACTTAAGAAGCGTAACACGTAAATCATCCAATAAAGAAAGTGGATCTGAGATAAAGTGTTATGAAATATAACTAGTCATGAAATATTTTCGCGAAAATCGAGTGTCCCTAGTGATACGTTGTCGACAGTTTATGGTTTTAAGGCTTATAAGCTCACTTCTAAGCAACTGAAACTGACACGAAGGACAAGGGAAGTTGGGGTGACCGTTGACATGCGATACGAGAGTATGAATTTGTAATATGTGTTTTCTGTCTAATTTCAATTATTTTTTTAAAATAAGTATCCTTTTACATTATTAAAACGTCGTTTATATTACAATTGAGCATAACAATCTACTTTTAAGCCATTGATCACAAAAACAATTTAATATCGATGTTGGTTTTCTTTGATGTCTCAATCCTATGGTTAGGGATAGGAAGATACCTGAAAAATTCGCGGATTCATTTTGGTACAAGCTAGAATTCAAAACACGTGAGTTTATATAACTTCAGCTATTGGACCACGCGGTGTTTGACACCTTCTGGGGAACGCTAGCCCAATAGTCACCTACCACTGTGACAGCAGACAACCAATTTGCAGTTGACATCGGCACATTTGTACATAAGACCGCAGAGTTCAGCCTGCAGGTCGTTGAACTCGCGAATTTTTCAGGTCTCTAGGGAAAGGAAAGTTTCGCGAGTTCAAAGACCTATTGGCTAGACTCCACAGTCCTGTGTACACTCGAGCCTCTCATTGGCTGCGGCTCCAGATGGTAGCCAGTGCTACACCACACCCGGCAGTATGGGAATTGCTACGTGTTTCCTTGCAAGTCTGCTACTGGCTCAGAGTCGGGCGTGTATAATCAACTGTGATCCAACTGCAAAGGTGATTTCACTGTATATGTGTTTTACGTCTATCTTGCTCCTAGTAAAAACAATCTAAACGCCCTAATGTCACGCCAGGGCGCAAGTACGCGTCACGTCGGCGATGGAAAATAACCAGCGACGCCCGATTTTCGCGAAGAGATTTCATGACAATTTGTATTTCACAACAACTTAGTTTAGGTCCACTTTCTTCATTGGTTGGTTTAGACGTATTGCGCATCTTAGACGTCTGCTCGCGAATCACAGACGGCACCTAATTCTAGTTGGCCGGCCAAGTAAGAAAATCTTTTCTCGCAAAGACACGTGACCAATAAGTAGAGACCTGAAAAATTCGCGGATTCATTTTGGGACAAGCTAGGATTCAAAACACGTGCGTTTATATAACTTTAGCCATTGGTCCACGCGGTGTTTGACACCTCCTGGAGAACGGTGTCCCATTGTCGCCTTCCACTGTGACAGCAGACAACCAATGTGAAGTTGATGTCAGCATATTTGTACATAAGACTGTAGAGTCTAGCCTGCAGGTCGCTGAACTAGCGAATTTTTCAGGTCTCTAGTAATAAGTGTTTCCGTGCTATAGAGTTCTTTTAAGAGACCGCCTACTTCTCGGCGCTCGTACTGCGTCGCCAAGTGTTTGAAATCCTCCATGTTTTCTTTACGAAGCTATTAAACGCACGTACAATGTTTTAAACTGCGAATAGTACACACACTTCAAAACTGAGCCTGTCGATTACTTGCAAGACATCACGTACATTGGAAATGCCATTTCAGAAAACTCCAACTTGGTTATGAGCTGCTTTCTCAAAGCGCTGCATCTCGAAATACACGCGTTACACACACGCAGAAGTACTTGAGGGGCCACGCACTGAACCTTGCTGCGGGGCCGCGGTGGCTGAGTGGTTAGACTGCTTGCCTAACGCCAAAGCGAACCAGGTTCGATCCCCGGCCGGGTCACTCTGGATTTTCACATGTGGGAATCGTGACGGACGATGCCGCTGCTCGGCGGGTTTTCTCGAGGATGTCCCGTTCAACCCTCCCTTCCATTCCGGCGCTGCTCCATATACTCACCTCGATCACCCTCATCGGCTCTCAAGACCTCACCCGTTAAGAGCCGCCTAAATCTCTTCATCCACTCACTCACTAACATTCTGCTGGCTTTGATACTTTTCAACGACGACATGCTTGTCTCGATAACAAAATTTATGAATTGGCGACAGAATGTCGGCTTTTATTTCTGCCTTGAAAAGAGATTTACATTGAAATATTCCATACTTTTTTTTTTCTAAAAATATAATAGACACAACTTTGTACAATGAGATTCCCATGGCGCCTAGGAAGGCCTCTCAAGGCGGTCGCCAACCTGAAGCCTGGGCTGCGTTTCAACGTGTTCGAAATACAGGGTTCGCTGACGATGCTACTAAACGTGTCCCCGATATGTCTATCTACGAAAACAGAACAGTGCAGACGAGGAATGAATATCACTTTTAAATATGTCACGCATGATGTAAACAGAGACCCTATCATTTCGCGTATATTCTATTAGCGGCTTCGTCACATTTTTTTAAAACAAACCTTTGAAAAATCACACCATGTATCACGTGCTTAGTTGTTTTCTAAATATGTCATGCATCACAATCATGTTTTATTTCTGTCAACAGTAAAGTACCATATTTTTGGTTAAATTGAAAATTTACTTATATTCTATCTAACACTTTTAATATTCCATTTATAGTTAATGTGAAGGAAAACAGGAAGAAAAATATGTATGTTGGTAATGGCTAGTAAGAAATAGTTCTTATGCAAAACATTATGTAGCTCAGTTCGCAAGAATGCGATGCGTTGCCCCTCATGGTGTAATTATTTAGAGCTCTGTTTCCATGAGGTGGAGGGATATCTTGGAAGTAGAACTTAAGCAGGAATTCAGAAAAGTTGGAAGTAACCGCGAGTGGACTATAATAATTCCGTATCAAGATAGACTGCATACTAGTCTATGTTTGGTTCTAATTGTGTCAAAGGAACGGACTGGAAAATTTCGCGAATTCATTTTAGGGCAAGCTAGACTTCAAACTCGTGTGAATTTCTGTTGATCACAGTTTATTGGACACGCCCAGGTGAACTCTTCGCCAATAACAGACCTTTGAGGAAACAAACACCGCTTGTCCTGAGGTAAAACTGGCTTCATACTGGGACAGCAGACAATGAACATAAAGTTGTGGTTAGAAAATACATAGGACCGTGAAGCCTAGCATAATTGTAATTTCAAAAGCTAAATTTTCGTGCCCTAAGTTATAGGTAGGGACACCTGAATTCCGCGAAAAGATTTCCGCACATGCTAGATTTCAATACCCTACAGGCATACCAACTGTTTTCCTTTGCTTATTGGCGGCGTGTCTTTGCGAGACGATCTTCTCCTACTTAACCAGCCAATCAGGATTAAGCAACTTCAATACTGTGCGTCTTTGATTCGCGGGCATACACCTAAGACGCGTAACGTGGAAACCATCCAATCACGAAAAGTGGATCTGAGCTAAAGTGTTATGAAATACAACTAGTCGTGAAATCTTTTTCGTGAATTGCGGGTGTCCTTAACTATAATTAGGGGCAGTGGTATTTCGCGAAAAGATTTCGAGACAAGATACAGTCCAAAGCATTGTAAAGTCGTCCAGCTACTTTGATTGGCTAAAAAATGTTCTGGCCCGTGTCAACCGTTTGCGCACGAATCACGAAGGTTCAGTGTCGGAGTTACTTAGTCCCGAGTGGCTTGGTCGAAGACGGACACGGCACCAGCAGCCAATGGAGTTATAACAACAGCTGAGGTGTGTATGTAGTATTGAAAACTACTGTGTGCTCCGATTTTTACGCGATAAGTCACTGGCCCTCACTATGATAATTCCGTATCGAGGTAGCCTGCATACAAATGTATGTTGGTTTCAGTTGTGCCATTGGACCTCCTCTCACGAGACACGCCTTGTAAGACTCAGGACCAATAGTAAACTCGCAGCACTCTGGTAGCTTGATCCCGCGTGGCCGAGTTGAACAGCGGAATGAGCTGCGTCTGTGGCGGCGGCCAATGAACTACTGACTTCTGCTCGAGTACGTACAGTGCTGTGGAGTCTAGCTTGTAGCAGAATGAATCCGCGAAATTTCCGGCTCTCTACTTATAATAAAATTTTAAGTGTATTTCCGTTTTGGGTGTCTCGGAAAGCACATTTTGCAAAATAAACTTAGCAAGATCGTCATAACAAATACTCTGGGTGTATACAATAACAAATTAGTTATGTTAATTAAAATTTTAAATAATAAAATTTATTCACATCCATTTTACTTAGAAAAGTTATATGTATAAACTTAATTATTAAAAACTATTCTGAGGATTACTACTACTTTTTTTATTACATGCAACAAGATTACTTATTATGACTGCCGTACTTGAAGAAGGTTCTTTTTCCGAAATGTTTTCTGAGGCATCCAGAATGCAAACAATTATAATAAAAATATCTTATTAATAGAATTAAAAAAACATTTAAATAAGAAAATTCTTCCAGGCTATTTTACAGTTTTACGAAATATGTCAATATTCTTTAATATGCGAATAATCTTATTTTTCTGACTGTTCTGTTAGTGTGTGTACTACCGCAGAGTTGATAAAAAAAGAGACTCGGAAATTTAGAGGATTCATATCAGGACAAGATAAACTTCAAACACATGTACATGGTGGTAGGTAGAAGGATTTAGTATGTTTTGGCACATCGGGACATAGGTACGGAGATCGGAACTGTTCACGCTTTGTCATTCCGGTCCCCCGGTGGCCATATTGTCCGCCATGTTGTCTGTACCTTTATGTTAGCGTCTCCTCGCGGTATATATTTTTTTCCCTGCAAAACTTACTATACATGCATTATTTATGCGTATAAAGAGTTTTAAATGCTGACAATGGGCGCTAGAAAAATCGCCGCTCATGGAGTAACCATTTAAATATTTTTTTTCTCTCTGCCTAAATTTCCTAATGTACTGATTTTAAACTCGGGAGGAAATGTTTCTAATGATGATTGTCTATGCCTTGGTGAGGGGGAGTGCACGGGATACTTAACTGCGGATATCGCATACCGCGGGGGTAGTGACGTGGTTTTAACTCTGTTTATTTGTTTTTCGTGTCGTGATTACTTTATAGAAAGCTGCATAACGTATGAGTACACAGCAAATGATTTTTTTCCAACATGAATTTTAAACCAATGTCTTGCCAATGGTGGCAAGCAAGTTACTTGGAGGGGATGGGGCACTCGGTGATTGAGTTTTCGTTAATATTTACTCCGAAACACGCTGTTTCTACGCTTCATTCCCCGTGACGTAGATTTACAGTACGAAGTTTTACAGCATTTTCGATATCTAGCCTTTCGATTAGAATACCTTCCTTTCGTTGAACGCGTCAGTTTCGCTAAGCTGCATTCGAGCCATACATTACATTTTATTGGTGGCGTGTTTATGTGGAGAGCCAACAGCTATGTTTTGCCACATTCGAGCTAAACTTGTTCAAACATCCTTCGGATACCCGCTCTCGTTGTGGAGGCATTTCTATGTAGACTGTTGGAATGCAGTTTGGACCTCCACGAAACCATTGTCATTATCCAACCCAGACCCTGCCACGATTCTTGGGCGTGATGGTCGCTGGCGCGATGGTGGAAGCTCATCCTGGTACTCCTTGATTTTGTGGGAAGTACACTCGTACCCTACACGACGGGTTTTGGCAGGTGAAGGTACTACAGCTACGCAGGTTTTTTGCATGCTTCTGCAAGTTATCGTGCCTAGCAAATGCCATGCCACAGTTTCCACACTTATATGCCACTCTACCAGCATAATTCGAAAATTCATACTTTTTATGTCTTCGAGCACATTTGGTGAATGCAGACGAAGCGCTACAGTAGCGGCATGGGTACTGCGGTAACGTCATTGCAAATAAAGTCAATGGTAAATACATAAATTAAAAAAAAAATTTAAGTTCTAATACTGTATTTTATGATGTTGCATATTCCTCCAGAGATTAGCGGGTCCTAACCAATGCTCGAATTTGAGCAGATTTTAAATTTTGCGAGAAAATATATGCATATTACGAGCATGCTTGATAATATCCTGCGACCTTATGGAATTAAATATCTGAAGTTACCAGTCAGAATGCTAAAAGAAGACGTGTGACAAAGCGATCTGTCGTCTCTGGCATCAGACGAGAATCTGTTCCAAGGGTTGGCATTGTTCCTATTAAATACTTTCCCAACACTAGTGCGCTCTGGCAGACAATCCTGAAAATAAATGCGGTAGTGATAAGGGATAAAGCGATGGCGAATAATTGGTAGGACTAAATTGACCGTGTGAAGGGTAACAGAATAAATATTCATATTTCAATGGTAATTTAATTAGCATTAAAACGAAAAATGTTTATTGATCGGTCTTAATTAAAATTTCTTTATACAAAAAAATTTTGTTTTATTCATTTATGCATGTAGGTATAACGCTGATTGAAAAAATATTTCTTTTAAATAGTATGAAAAATTACAGATTTTCCTACGACAGTAAATATGGGTACTGACAGCTCACTTTGNAATATTTCTTTTAAATAGTATGAAAAATTACAGATTTTCCTACGACAGTAAATATGGGTACTGACAGCTCACTTTGAGGTTAAATCGTCAGAATGAGCGGATACCGAAAGTTCGCCCGGCAGTGAAATCGAGAAATCAACACCACCTATTTGTTGAAAATAGAATCTAACACGGAGGGTGCCGACAGCACCACCTATACTTATAAACATAATAAGATATAGCTGCCACCTGGTGGGTAAATCGGCAGCTCGCCTGGCGATGAAATCGAGAAAATAGCACCACATAAGTTTAGAAATTGTAAACGAATAACAAGCGAAAATACCACCAAGATGGTTGCTTACGGCAGAATGAGCAAAGGTGTGGTGGTAAAGGGGTCCAACGAATATGACTAATTGTGAGTTGGGAGGGGAGGTTAGAGCGAACATAAGTAATAGACCGACTAATTGGTCAAGCGAATGTAATTAGCCAATGAGAAGCATTGGAGGCCTGTCGACTAATAATTAGCCAATGACAATCACGAGTGGGATGGAGGGAGTAGAACTAATGTGAGTAATTAGCCAATAGGAATAATGGGTGGGGGTGGAGCGAATGCGAGTAATTAGGCCATTAAATTTATTGTAAGGGGATGGAGGGGGTGGGGTAGTTAGCCAATGAGAAACATGGGTGGGGTGGAGCGCATATGACTAATTAGTAGAGACCCGAAAAATTCGCGTTTTCATTTCGGGACAAGCTAGAATTCAAAACCCCGTACGTTTGTATTACTAATGTATTGGTCTACCCGTTAAATTACACCTCCCGGACAACTCTGAGCCTATAATAAATACACAGTAAAATGCAGACCGAATCACCGTCTTCCGCTAATACAACAATCAGCCAATTAACAATGATATCTGCATGATTTTGCATACGAAAATGGAGTATAGCCTACAGGTCATTGAACTCCCGAATTTTTCAGGTCTCTACTAATTAGTCGAACGAAGGTTTCTGAAAACAAAAGAGCAATTATCCAATGAGAATAAGGGGTGGGGCGAAGTAAAGTTGAGTAATTGGTGGAGGGAGTGGGGCAATTTGCCAATGAGAATCAAGGGTAGGGGTGGAGAAAGTGGGGTAATAAGCCAATGTGAACCAGTGNTTTTTTATTAATTTTTCAATTATTTTAAATAATTTCTAATAATATTTTTAATAACATTTTTTATAATTTTTTTTGGAAATTTTTGAATTTTTTATTTTATTGAACTTTTGGATTCTTTGGGTTTTCAAGGTTAAAGGTCATCGGGGTCAAAGGTCACCAACATCCAAAATGGTGGATAAGATGGCCGCCAGGGGATTGTAATGACAAAGTATGAACAACTCCGATCCCCGGTCCCAGGTTCCGATGTGCCAAAACATACTAAATCCTTCTACAGCAGTATCTTCTTCTATTGGACCACAGTTTGTTAGACACACACCCCGGACCACGTTCAAACAATAACGAACCTGCCAGGAAAACAAGGACCGAATCACGTGCTACCTGATCTGGAGTTAAACTGGAGCAACAGCCAATGAAAAACTTAAAGAAACTCGAATACACAAAGGATTGTGGAGTCTAGCCTGTAGCAGAATGAATCTGCAAAATTTCCGGCTCTCTATTTATAATAAAAATTGAATCCTTTCGGACCCCTTTTAATTTACGGTTTCAGATGTTGCAAATATAACATTTTATGATGCGTTTTGTATTTAAGTCGACACAACTCTTGTTTCGTTGTCACAGCCAATGAACTGTCAGCTATGTGTTCGGCTTCAGATATATTAACCAAATGTTAACCAGACCAGAAAGACGTTATGCGGATCATTTACCCACAGGTAAGACCATTGGTCATTGATAGGGTCAATGAGATTTCGCGAACAGATTTCGAGACAAGTTATATTTCAAAATACCGTATGGTGGTTTACTTTTCTCGATTGGCTACATAAACATGTTACTCTTAATATACGAATCACTTTGGTTCACTGCCAAATTTGTTGAATTCTAATTGGCCCGGTTAAACGGCTTCTCACGCAGAGGGAGGCCAATGGCAAAATTAAAATTTCAGTCTGTGCTTAGAGTATTTAAATCTAGCATGTGCTCAGATTTTTTCGCGTAAAATCACTGTTCTAGTCATTGAGCTTCTCAGCGTGCAACACAGACAAAAAGTTACCTACACATGCGTAATGTGTAGAGACCTGAAAAATTCGTGACTTCAATGACCTGCAAGCTAGAATCTACAGTCTTATGTACAAATATGCGAATATTAACTGCATATTTATTGTATTCAGTCACCGTGAAAGGTGACGATTGGGCCAAGGTTCTCCAGGAGGTGTCAAAAACAGTGTGGACCAATGGCTAAAGTTATATGAACACACGTGTTTTGAATTCTAGCTTGTCTCAAAATGAATACGCAAATCCTTCAGTTCTTTAGTAATGTGCAAAATTGNAACACGTGTTTTGAATTCTAGCTTGTCTCAAAATGAATACGCAAATCCTTCAGTTCTTTAGTAATGTGCAAAATTGTGTACACGGGTCGGAACGGGTTAGGTGTATTTCCATTCTGTATGTCTCAGAAAGCACATTTTGCAAAAGAAACCAAGCACACTTGCATTCTTCATTTGACTATTGGCCGCTTGTCTTTGAGTGAATACATTCTGTTACACGAGCGAGCCAATCAGAATTAAGTTTCACCGATTACCGACCGTCCGTGATTGGCGGGAAGGCAGATAAAAGAAGTGTGACAATTCAAATGATCCAATCTCGGAAGTTGGGGTCTGAAGTAAGGTGCGTTGGAGCGCAACTCGTCTTGAGATGTTTTTCGTGAAAAACAAGCGCCTCTACGCATTTCCCGGGCTACCAGCTGGCGAGTGAGTCATAAGCCGAACGGCGTGCCAACGTCCTGCTTTTCGGCGACGCCATTTTGCTGGCGCGTGCGACTGTAGTCCGCGAAGTAAGCATCTGTTTCACCTTCGTATTCACAACACTTCCAAGACTCCGCTCGGCCGTAGATCAAGCAACGCTACTTCGAGAGTTTGTTTGTCCTTGAAAACAAAACTCTCGTGGACATAGATANGCTCGGCCGTAGATCAAGCAACGCTACTTCGAGAGTTTGTTTGTCCTTGAAAACAAAACTCTCGTGGACATAGATACACATAGTAGCTAACAGAATCTTATAACAGCACTGTGGTATAGGAATAGCGATTTTCTAAACTGAAACACAACGAAAGGACACGATTAACTGTAAATAGTTTCACACGCTAGAAGACATTTTATTGGGGGACAACATCAATTCGGAACACCCCAGTGGCTGATGACCAGCGCACAATGAACGTTGTGCAGTGCAGTAAGCGTGCCCGATGCAGTGCAGACACTGGTGCTCCTGCAGTAGTGGATACAGGTCACTCACTTCTAACTTGTCTTGAAAACAAGTAAGTTTTCGCAGACCTCAATGTGTTAAGCCTACCATATACGGGACTCTTTCGTAGAGCAGAAAGAAGTACACCTTCTGGTTCACCTCGACTTGTAGCGAACTTGTGTGGTGTGAACATCCACCTGGTATGCTAGCGGCTAGCATACAAGAACTTGTATGTTACCTAGTACCGAATAAGGAAGGTTCCATTTTTTGATANTATGGTCTTACATGCTTAACGAAGAGACATCTAAGATTCCTGTGCTTCTTTGCCATCCTAGTTTCTCATCACCTATATGTAGAGACCTGAAAAATTCGCGAGTTCAATGACCTGCAGGCTAGACTCTACACTCTTATGTACAAATATGCTGATATCAACTGCGCATTGGTTGTCTGCAGTCACAGTGGTAGGCGACAATTGGACACCGTTCCCCAGGAGGTGTCAAACACCGCGTGGACCAATGGCTAAAGTTATATAAACGCACGTGTTTTGAATCCTAGCTTGTCCCAAAATGAATCCGCGAATTCTTCAGGTCTCTACTAATGTGTAAACAAACAATTTTGTGCTGCANCTAAAGTTATATAAACGCACGTGTTTTGAATCCTAGTTTGTCCCAAAATGAATCCGCGAATTCTTCAGGTCTCTAGTTATGTGTAAACAAGCAATTTTGTGCTGCATGTGCGAATGTGTATTTGACCAAAGTTAGCCTATTTTGGAGTATAAAATGCCTGGGAGTAGACGAAAGAAGCAGTTTAATTGTTATTAATTATTAATAAAAAGTATAACTTTTATACAACAGCAAGAATCCACCGTACAACTAACAACTTTTCCAACCTTTATTCATTTTGATAGCTAACACANACTTTTATACAACAGCAAGAATCCACCGTACAACTAACAACTTTTCCAACCTTTATTCATTTTGATAGCTAACACAATCAATTCTGCACGAATTGCACCAACAACCCCACATGTGTATGGGTCACACACTTTCTTCTTTAATANGCTAACACAATCAATTCTGCACGAATTGCACCAACAACCCCACATGTGTATGGGTCACACACTTTCTTCTTTAATAGATGGTATTCAGGTGAGTGGTCACTTTCATGTTCGCCGTTTGTGTCCACCCACGTGCTCAAGCAAGAGTCCCGTGTGTGGTACGGCGGGAAGCACTCTGTGGCGCTACTTCGTGGTGAACTCTGCACGTTGTAACAGTCTGGTGCAGCAGAAGCCTACTCCCCTCCCGAGTAGTGGAAGGTACTGTCGCGGCCTCCAGACGCCGCCAACTGCTTCCAAGAAGAGAGAGGCACCTCCCATCGCCTGGCTTGTTAGTTACGTCAGACGTAACCGCGCCATGCCCCGCCTCAGCCCCCCTTGACGTACGTCCAGCGGCTGTGACGTCCGTCAGCGCATCATAAAACAAATACGGCCGGCAGCAGAAGAGAATGGCCGTCCAATCGTCCGACTGGTCTAAGTACCTGATGTCTGTAGGGCGTCCCCGGTAAACTGAGCACTCTTCCAAGTCCTGCTTAAGTGCCAAAAATGAGCTTCTGAATTTTCAAAGTATTTTACAATTCAGTTTTACCTACTTCACCAAATACTAGTTTAATACACATTAAAGACCTTGGAAAATTATTTTACAAACATTTAATATGGAATATGCGTGAATTTCTAATATACTTGTTTCGGCATATATATTTCAAACTTCGGTAATATTATCATGTTTGGCTACAGTTCAAATTAATTGTTTATTTCATTAGAATAAGATAAAGGAAGTTCATGGAAATACTTCGAGTGGTTCAGCCGTGATTTTATTTTAAGTTTTACAGTATAATTTAAACTCAAAATTGCCAGACGTTAAAACATAATCGCAGGCGAACAACATGCTAGACTTCAAAGAAATTTCTTATTGACACTCCTTAAAGTTTAAGAAACACTTCAGCCGGAATTAGACATTGTGCTCGTAACTTTTGGAAATTTGCACGCCACTATATTTAAGATAAGGTTGCTAATAANCAGCCGGAATTAGACATTGTGCTCGTAACTTTTGGAAATTTGCACGCCACTATATTTAAGATAAGGTTGCTAATAATTCCCCCAAAAATGTACACAAATTTTTTTTTCAAGTGATTTGGCATTTCTTAAAAATTGTTATTGATATTGGATAGCAAAACTGTAATGTACGTGCAAAACAAAGAATAATAATTTAGTCACTTGAACAGCCTTAAGTCTACCGCCCACCTGGAGTTATAACTGCTCTGTAGTGTGTTAGAAATACTTGTTTTCCCCACGAAGCTATTAAGGGGGAAGTACCCTTGACATCTTGGATTTACGTATTTTCCTCCATAACTTAATTTTTGGAGTCAATATTTTAAAACCAAGCTAGTCAAGGCATAGGGAACATTTTAACAGTTATTTCGAAATCCCACTTATTTTTCTTACATGATTAGTTTCACATCTGTAACCGTAATCAAACATTCCCTTATTATTTGCAGGGTTTTAATTATACCTGTATTTTCCCATGTGGGATTGAAATTCAATCCCACATGGGAAAATACAGGTATAATTAGTCGATTATAATTAAGCATTTCATTTGACTAGACTGTAAAAAAAAGGAGGGCAGCTTTGTGAGCCCAGTATCGCATACTCTTTATAAAAATAACACGTTAACATATTGAAAAAAATGCTACATAATATATGAAGTTCAGTGGAGGCATTCAAGTGACCCGTCAAAGCTTCAGCCGAATTAGAAATATTAATGAACAAACACAGTTAAAAAGGTAAACTAAACGCCCAACGCGAGAGTCGTGGACACGGAGCACTTTAAAGAAAATTAAATAATTCTTGGGCAGCAAACAAGACTAACACAACACGGACAAACAGGAAACACACAGCAACGATAGGTTTTAGTTAGAGCAGAAACGAAATTTAGAATGGCGACCGAGACCACAATTTTGAAAAAAACACTCACCTTACCGTTTACTCAAGACAACACATCTACGCCGAACAAAACATTAAAACATTTAAAAAAAAAGGCCCTGCTAACATGCAAACCCAGATTACACCACTCGCCGTTTTGAATTATTCAAACTCTCGGCTGCTCAGGCGACGAAATAAAATTCAAAGTGCCTCATCACGGCAATACGTCCTCATATGACGTCAAATTGGCAATATATACCATTCTATCAGTTCTCCAGGTACACNACCTCATCACGGCAATACGTCCTCATATGACGTCAAATTGGCAATATATACCATTCTATCAGTTCTCCAGGTACACGTTCAGGCGACGAACAGGCGTAGAATAGACTAGGAGCAAGCTCTGCAACGACTTCAATAAACTGCCAATTATAACGCCAAAGAGGAGGGGAAATCAAGGGAGGGTGAACAGGAGTGGAACAAGGGCTGATTTGGGGAGGGGGGGGGTAATCCAAGCCGAGCATAGAGCACACCACCGCACAGAGTTGCAACTGACGAAGACGACCAGCGCAGCGTCGCAGTGCCACTTCCCAACTCGGTATTGTATTGGCGTAGAGTTGGCCGGTCATGAACGTCGCACGGCATAGTAGGCGTGTCCGGTGTTGCGTGAACCAATAGGAGGGTTGCAAACGGGAACACGGAGACCAACAGAGCTGGTGGCCGCGCAGTCGTAGTGAATAGAAGTGGTTCGCTTCTAGCTTGTCTTAATAGTCAGTAAGCATGTAGAGTAAATAAGTTAGGGTTGCCGTACATTCGAAAAACATAGGCACAGAATGTGGGACAGCGCAGCAGAACATGCGCTCTACCAGAAACATTGTGCGGAACACATTCACGATTGAATACTTATGTATAGGGCCAGTGGCTTTTCGCGTAAAAATCGGAGCACACAGTAGACTTCAATACTATATAGAAACCCCAGCTGTGGTTATACCTCCATTGGCTGCTGGTGCCGTGTCCGTCTTTAACCAAGCCACTCAGGATTAAGTAACTCCGACACTGAACCTCCGTGATTCGTGCGCAAACTGTTAACACCGGTCAGAACNCAAGCCACTCAGGATTAAGTAACTCCGACACTGAACCTCCGTGATTCGTGCGCAAACTGTTAACACCGGTCAGAACATTTTTTTAGCCAATCAACGAAGCTGGACGACCCTACAGTGCTTCGGACTGTATTTTGTCTCGAAATATTTNCGACACTGAACCTCCGTGATTCGTGCGCAAACTGTTAACACCGGTCAGAACATTTTTTTAGCCAATCAACGAAGCTGGACGACCCTACAGTGCTTCGGACTGTATTTTGTCTCGAAATATTTTCGCGAAATATCACTGCCCCTACTTATGTATTATTTTTAGCCAAATAAATTTTGCGATGAGTCTGACGTCAGTTGGCAGTGTAGGTAAATAATGAATTTTCGTAACAAATTGTTCGAGACCAGAGAAATTCGTGGATTCATTTCGGGACAAGCTAGAATTCAAAACACGTGTGTTAATAAAACTTCAGTCAATGGTCCACGCAGTGTTTTACACCTCCTGGGGAACGCTGGCCCAATCGTTGACTTACTCTGTGACAGCAGACAACCAATGGGCAGTTTATATCGGCATGTTTGTACATAAGACTGTAGAGTCTAGCTTGCAGGTTATTGAACTCACGAATTTTTCANCGCAGTTTATATCGGCATGTTTGTACATAAGACTGTAGAGTCTAGCTTGCAGGTTATTGAACTCACGAATTTTTCAGGCCTCTACAGATTGTAGTTACGGTGTTAAAAATGGCTAGTCATTAAAAAATATTTGGCATTTTTGCTTTTATTTCAAATCTGTGCTTTTGGAATTGTACGGGTGTGGATAACCTTAAAAAGATTCTACTAGTAAACGGTTATAGTCCATTAATGATTACTTCCAACTTTTATGAAGCCCTGCGTAAATTATTTTTCCAGGATATTCTTCCGCCTTATACAAGCAAAGCTTAGAATATCACACCAGAGGGCCGACGCATCGCATTCGTGCGCGCTCAGTGTAATAACAGTTTGCTTAAGAACTATTTCTTACTATGCATTACCAACTCACGTATTTTCTCTCTGTTTTTATTCATGTTAGCTGTGAATGAAATATTGTAATTCAAAAATAAAATATACGTGAAGTTAAATTTAACCAAAAGCAAGGTACTTTTATGTTAACACTTATATAAAACGCTTTCGATACATAAGTTATTTAGGATGCAACGAAATACGTCTTACATGGTGTGTTTTTTCAAGGTTTGATTCAAAAAAAGTGTGAAGAAACCACGAACAGACTTATACCTTTCCTTTCCTCTAAATGTATATCTTGCGGCGTTTCTTCGTTAATGCGTCATAACTGTTACTCGTTTTAAGTAGACAAGTTCGTCGAAAATTGTGTACGCTGCTCTGCGATTGACTGGTATCCCAGGTCCCTGCGTGAGAAATGAAACGTAACCATTTCCGTTGTGCGCTATAGGAACTCTCATGCACCTCGACCTGTAATGCGCAGTTGTGTATCGACATGTTCGAATACACGTCGGTCGATTCAGGTGCACTCGACCTTTGTTCTGTAGTTACTGTTAGCTTCCAACTGAGCACCAAGTTTCGTACTCTCGTATATTCCAAGCGGGGGACAACTATATATAGACCGCGTCGAGCCGCCATTTTCTCAGGCCACTGTCGCGTGCATCGCCAACACCAAAAACGCAATGGAGATTTATTCACTTTTAAACTTCTTCATAGGGACACAAGATTTTCACGAAAAAAGATTCGACAGCCAGTTGTATTTCACAACACTTTAGCTCAGATCGACTTAGGATCTATTTTTACCTCTCATTNAAAAAGATTCGACAGCCAGTTGTATTTCACAACACTTTAGCTCAGATCGACTTAGGATCTATTTTTACCTCTCATTTTGTATCATACATCGAATCACAATACGTGTCATTTTATACAGAATTTTAAGACGAATCCAACTATATGTTGATAATTTAAATCTGATAAATAGTTTGCGAGAAATGAGGGTTTAAATTTCAGTTTTTAAATGCGTTTTAAATATATTGTTTTAGGCAGTATGATACCAACATTTATATAGTTTCTTGAAAAAAAATCGTGGTTAGATGGCTTCCGTGCTACGCGTCTTAGGTGTCTGCAAGCGAATCACAGACGTAAAGTATTGAAGTTACCTAACATTCAAGTAGGAAAATGCCTTCTCTCGAAGACACGCCGCCGGCGAGGAAAATAAAACTTCTGGAACGTCCATCGTGTATTGAAATTTTGCATGTATGAACACGTTTTTCGCGAAATTCGGGTTTCCCATCTTTTACACGTAGTGGGAGGGCATCGAGGACAGGCTTTGAGCCTCATTTACTTGAAGGCCAATTTCCTTACGGCAGCCTCGGTGTTTGTGTCTTGTCAACTGTGTGTTAGCTGGCTGTGTCTCCGACAAATGAGTGCACCTCAGTCCTTTGCTGCAGTTACCCTCACACGCGTGATGCCCATAAAGGATTAGGTTCTGTCGTGAGGGCGTCCTTGACGTGAACACAGAGCACTTAATAATACAGAGGTTAAACGCTGACGTGTATTGCGAACTCCAGCCGCACTGGCCAGCAACATGGCGGAACGTCGTTCACCAATCAGCTCCTGGAGGCTAATTTGCCGGACGGTATCCCGACCAATAAGGAACGTTCCATGACCTGCAACAGCCAATCCGACGCGAGACCCGTTTCAACATCTTCACGAGGTCCAATGAAAGACCGAGTTCGCTTACATCAAAGGAGCCGCAACCCCACGTAGCTTCTGTATACTTAGGGACAACCGATTTTCGCGAAAATACTTCATCGCCGGTTGTATTTCATATCACTTTAAGCTCAGATCCGCTTATTGATTGGATGAATTGCGCGGTACGCTCGTCTTAGGTATCTGCTCGCGAATCACAGACTCACACTGCAGGAGTAACCTGATTCTGATTGGCCAGCCATGCAAGAAAATGTTTTCTCACAAAGAAACGCAAACAAATAGTAAAAGAAAAGTGATGATATACACGCAGGGTATTGAAATCCAACATGCGCGGAAATCTCATCGCAAAATCCGGGTATCCATTATGTGACGTGGAGTCGAAGGCCCCTGTGCTTCTGTATCCTCGCCTCCTCTATGACTGAGTGCCAACTACACTGGGCCCAGAGTCAAAGCGCAGGAATCGTGGAAGGGGTGTACAGGGATATATTGCATCCTCCTAAATGTCTCAGGTGGCTAACACACAGATTTATTAACCCTCAATATTATTTTAGTGTCATGCTGTTTAGTACATCAATAAATTGTGTAGCAACGACAAACTTATTTCCAGCAAAATTTCACAACCTGCCGCAACAGAAAGTTCTTTAATCGTGTTTTGTTTAAATGGGATAATCCCGCTCGCTCAGGTACAAGGCCGTCCTCTCTCCACACCTCGTCCACAGGCGCCTTATCCTCCTCAAAACCTTGTAATTGCAGTTCCTTTAGTAAGTGGAGCCTAAATAACTAGTGCTGTTGTCAACATTTAAATAATAAAATATTCTTTCCCAAAATAGTTCAACGGAAAGCACAGAAGACAAGCCCAGGATAGTTATAAATCGGTTTTTGTCCTCATTCCGTCAAACGATAAACTTAAAAATCACACACCTGCAAAAAATGTGGAGTGACAAAATTCACCGACAGTGGCGCAAAGTGTGTTTGTGTAAAATATTTAGTTTTACAGTTTCCCAAATAGCGCCAGGCTATATTAAATGGAGAGTAGGTACTTCCTTAACCACCTTCCGAAATACCCTTTTCTTGCCAATCTATAGCAGCATTTTCAAATTGCCGTTTTTAATTCGACTCGAGTCTCAAACTTTATCTTTCATTCGCAAGTGTTTCAGCGCTGAGCCACAATAAAATGTTTTTTCCAGCCAACAAAGTACTGGTTTGTATATGGCCGAAAATATATTTAGTTGTCCCAACAAAATATTTTTTTTTAGTAAACAAAAAGTGAAAAACGATAATGTTAATTATGTTCATCTAAACAAAATACACGCTTGAATAAACAAGACCTCTTCTGTGTTTGGCCAAAAGAAATTAGGTTGTCTGCAAAATATCTAGTTGAATCAACCGATCTTAGTCTGGGGGCAACCAAATAAAAGCAACAAAACAATTTGGTCCCAACAACAAATTATTTGATTGCCTCTATAGAAAAATGTAGTTTTGTTGCTCCAAACGAACTTTGTTTGATTCAGCAAAACCTGTTTCTCGGTGCAGCCTGGATGCGCAGTTGCGCGGGCGATAGGTTCCGTTCTGCGCAGCTGTTCCGAGAAGGATCTGCGCATGACTTCTGACGGTCGTCAAGTCAGAGGTGCATTTGTCACGTGTCACAGAGCGGACGAACTGTCACCTGTCACCGGCGGTCCGACATTCCCACGCCATTGCTCTTGGCGATACGCCCGCGATCTATTTCCGTCGCGGCGTCCGGAAAGCAGGGACCTTCGGCCAACTGGCCACTGCGAGAACGCACCCTCACGGCGAAGCGAGCACTTTGTTAAGGCCGTTCTTTGAAGTTCCTTTCAGCTCGTTCGCGTCCTTAGGCACCGCTTCCAGACGATCACAGTTGTAACTCCGAGTTCATTCTCCCACCTACCGTGCGCTTGAACTGGCGTTGCAGGGTGTTTGAAACACGTGTTTTACCACAATACTATTAAACGTGCGTTCAATATGCTGATATACGAAAATGAACACCCACTTCAGACGAGGGCTGTCGAGTACTTTCAAAAGGCCACGAACGTCAGAAACACAATTTCAGAGTACTCCAAAACGGCTTTTTCAAAGCGCCGTATCTCTAAATACACGCGTCAGATACACAAAAAAAAAAACTACTCAAGGGCCTGCATACATACTTTCCACCAATAAAATAATAGGGCCACCGCTGAAAGTCCCGTAGGTGCACGCAGTACGACTAGAACACTGCACGCCAGTTCAGAGCCTTGCGCTTAGCGGTCATCCATAAATTACGTGAGGCGTTTAGAGGGGGGAGGGGGTCGACCCAAATCTCACCCAATCTCACGTGTGGGAGAGGGGGGTCTCGGCAAATATCACGTAATTTTTTTTCCCCCAAGTAACAGTCTAAAATTGCGAGAAAAGTTGGTTAAATTAAGTAAAACATGTTTCTCCACTAAAATACGGCTAAATCCTAATACACAATGATAATTATCGCGGTTATGCGAATGCCATATAGTAGCACAGAAGTACCTGGATTGTTAAGCCGCCACCGGCCAGCCAAACGCTCGACTCGGCATGCGATACGTTACGATACGATATATCGATACAAAATATTTTTTTGGGAATCCCTAGAGCATACGAGCCGAGTGGCAGCGCGCGCGGACAGGCTCCAACCTGCTGTATTTACGTCCGTAAGTGTTTGTTAGTCGACGGTTCAGTCAACGCTGTCACTCATTCAAAATGAGTTTATACCATAGTTATTACAATGCATACGTTAAAAGACACGTCTACAAGACGAAGAAGTGCTGCCAGGAAGAAGCGACAAAGTTATGGAACGCAGCGAAACAGAGGTTCCCGGAAAAGGAAGGTTTAGTGCTACACGTTCAGCAGGAGATCGAACAACTCCTCAGAGAAGCGGCGGAGAGAAAGGCCCGGACTACTCTGACATTCCTTACTAAGGTAGGCTAAACACCTTCTTTTCTATTTTATACACAAGACAATGTGAAAAAAATGTATTGTTTTATTTATCACGAATTCAATGAAGAGCGCTATTAGTTTTTTTAACGATATATTTGCCTCACACAAAATTATTAAAACAAACTACAGTATAATCCCGATAATTCGTATTATCAAGGGACTGAATGTTAAATGTGAATTATCGAGATATTCAAATTAGCGGGTTTACCAATAATCGGGAGCAAAAAAAGAAAAAAATACATATAATAACGAGATAATGCAAATTTGCATTAATATGTAATGCTAAACACATGGCTACATATGTATACATATGTAGTGTATATATAAATCAATAATTACAGCAATAAAAAACACATTATAAATTTCCGTTAAAAAAAATCTGTAATTTTCTTTTGGTGCAAGCCTTGCAGACGGGTATTGTCGATGGCTTTGTCAAGCATGTTCAAAGCAGAAAATACTTCATCGCCAACGTCTCATTTCGCTAAGAAATGGCGCACGTTGTTGATGTATTGTTTAGCCACTTTAGGTGTAATTGTCGACACATAATCTTCGTCATCACCGTCACCATCAATGTCCTGAGATGGAGCCAAAATTTCGTCATCAGTTAGAATCCTCGCTACCGCTAGACCATCGTCANATGTCCTGAGATGGAGCCAAAATTTCGTCATCAGTTAGAATCCTCGCTACCGCTAGACCATCGTCAAAATGGACGACATCTTCAAATGTTATAGAATTTTCTTCATTTTGAGGAAGACGATTCCAATTCACAGGGAATTCTAAGTCTTGTTCAGTAACTGCTGATGAAAGTTCCACCTTCGTGAATCCACAAGCACGAAAACAGTTTTTTATTGTGATTTCGCTAACACTTTGCCACGCCTTGTGAGCAATGTTCATGGCTAAAAATAAGGTGATTTTATGATCCTTCCCATCCTCGATGCTGTCAAGGAGTTGCATCACTACT
>NQII01006606.1:69682-80099 GCA_002778355.1 Clitarchus hookeri | reverse complement strand
AACCCCCTCCAGAGTCATTACTGAGCGACTGGCACCTTTATAGAAAATATTAAAACACCAACCGCAGCATAGACCCTATATAACACTGGTCATGTCACATATATGAAGATAGTAAATAAATATGTTTCATTTGGGTCAAACATAATTAATTTTTGGCAAGCTGCTTTAAAGTGGGCCACAAGTGGCCAATAGTTGGGTTGTAACAAGGAAATAGGTAGGCTATAAGTGATCAATAACTGGGCAACAAGTGGCTTGCAAACAGTTGGTTAACTTATGACATGCCAGAAGCAGTAAGCTAGTGGGCCACTGCTGCCACTCATGGCCCAGTGATGTTGCTGGCATGCTTGGGGTACAGTTAGTAATGCAAAAGTGGGCCGCTTCTGGGCAGATTGTATTTTGCTACATGGATGTTATCTGAACAGTGGCCCAGATGTGGCCAACTACGCACAACATTCAAGTGGCATCATGTGGATCACAAGTATCTGCTGTTGCATTACAGAGGTTGACTGATTTTTGCTACTTGGTCTATTGTTCCTTGAACTCATACCCTTATGGCCTTTCGTACAGAGGTTCTGTAACTACTGTGGGGATATTGTGTTTGGCCTATGTGGAGGAATGCATTAGTTCTGAAAATGCGAATATGTCCTGCCATTCATAAAACACCCTTTGAACACTTTCCCTACACTCTGTTGGTACCCCGTTCTCAAGATCATCTAACAAAACAGGTTCTGCTGCAGCATGTATGTGCTACTCCATGGTGTAGACTGTGCATCGTTCTCCCACACGTAAGTTTATTAGGTGGGTCGCCACTTCGATGACGACTTTATGCTCCTCCAGCTAGGTTTGTCTCAGCACCATGGCCTCGCACAGGCCATCTACCACCATGGCTGTCATGCGGTACTGTCGATTGTGTAGTTGTATCTATAAGAACGCGGTATCCATGGTGATGGTGCCATCATAGGTGGCAAGAGGAGTACACCCAGGCCTTGGATGTTGCTGCTATGTACCAGTTCTGGGCGCACAAACATATAGTTGGCTGATGTGTTCACCAGAGCTGCCACCTGTCGGCTGTTCACTTCCAGCAGTAGCCTGAGCAAGTGTTGTGTTCCTGTCACCGATAACGAGCATGTGAGTTGGTTACACTGTTCTGTCACTTCACAAATTTTATCTTAAAGGAGGTCGATCGAAACAAAGGCTCTCCTCACTCGCGGTTTCCCGACAGTTTAGCATTGTAATTAGAGCAGTTCAATCAATGCCAGTGGTATGACAGCACTGGACAGGCATGACCCTATAGGACTGTGCCACCCCCCTCAACCCTCATGTTTGCTCGTTCACTGCTGGCGTTGCACCTGGTATCCCTAGTATAGTATTTTGGGGGTTTCAGCTTTGTCACTTGCTTCGCTTGTTACCTGTTCAACATTTGCTGTGAGGGGCTATGGTGGTTAGCGGTGAGATTGCCTGCCTCCCACCAAGGCGAACTGGGTTCAATCCCTGGCTGGGCCACTCCTGGATTTTTGCAAGTGGGAATCATGCTGGACAATGTTGCTGGTTGGCAGGTTTTCTCTGGGATATCCCAATTTCCCAACCCTTTATTTCTAGTGCTGCTCCATTCCCACCTCGCTGTTAAGAGCTGCCCAAATCTTTCAACTCAATACATCTGTTGTGGTGCTCACAGTTTTGTGGTTAGGGTCCTTGATGGGTGTGGTCCATTCGTCTAGTATCGCATGGGACCAGAACAGCTGTTTCACACCATGCTCAGCATATACAACTCTTTTTGAACTTAATCCTTTACTGTTTCCCCAGCATGTAGTTCAGGAATGGCCTCGTCAATATGTGCACTAATACTGTAATGTCTGCTAGAGTTTCCATTGGAGGAGAGTTGTCATGTGCTGGAACAGCTATTTCTTCTTGTCTATGAATTTTGCAACTGATTCACCTTCCCTTTGTTTCTCTCCGAAAAAATTGCGCAAAATAGTCCACCCATGCTTCCTCGGCTGAGAGCCGATCACACATGACATTCACTAACTCACCCCAGGGGAAGTCGGGTCATTGCCAGATAGACTACCACTCGTGTACTTGTCTGCATAAGGTTGCTCCTGTACATTTAGTACTCTCTTTGTGTGGTGTTCCGCCCCTGTACAGTGTGTCAACGCCTTATGCGAGGAACAACTCTAGATATTTTGTGAACACACCAGTGAAGTTCGGTGAAGCGGTTATCTGGCGTGGATAGTATGTCATCATCGCGACTGTATCTCTTCCTAGACTTCCACCCCCACCCCTAGTTCCCTTTCTTTATCCAGTACCACAGCACGAGACTAATTATTGGCAATGGACCTAGTGGCTCATGGTGCTGCTCGCCCGACGTGGTTGTCGCAGCGCAGGTGTTAGTTAGTGCAACTTCGCACACTTGACCAAAGGGGCAGGGTGTGACTTCCATTTGCTGCTCGGGAATTCTGGCACATTCGACATGCGAACACCCCTTCTCCAAAAGTTACCACGTCAATTACGTGCGCGTATCTTCAATGTCGTACTGATTTGCACATTACACACACTGCAGCCTCAAGTCGTGTTGCATCACAGTTCGCCATGTCACACACGTTACCCGGTCTTCTGGTTATGGCCATGTCCACTAATCATCCGATCTTCATCCATTTGCACTCATGACCTTCCGTATGGCAGCACTTGCACGCAATATCGCATGCAATGTTCCTGGTGAGTAAATCCATGTCCCTCAGTAGTGTGCACCATTCACATTTAATTTCCTTTAGCAGAAGCATTGTACATGGAAATATATACTTTTTGAACTCTGTGTGCACACAATCCATTGTGCTATAATGGGGGTGACAATATTCCTTAGAGGTGTCGCTGGAGTGCAGCATGCAGAATGGCTACTCCACATGCATGTCAGATGTGTCCTACAATAGTGTCGACTTACCAGGTGGTGGCTCATTGATTAAATTTGTGTAGCATTATCCTGTAGTTTATGCTGGATGTTTGTAGCTACAGAGTTGGGTCATCGTGCTGCTGTCATCCTGGTGTCGGTGGCTAGTAAAGCGGTCGGCTAGCAACCAGTACCGTGCCGAAAGAAAAATTGAGAACATAACATAGCTAATTGCACTCTTGGGCTCCACAGAGCATATCCCAGCTAGGGCAGTGAGCTGAGTTCTCAGGGTGGATGGTCGGTGTGGAAAATGCTCTCAGCTGAGATATGTTTGTGACACTTAATATAAACTAATAAGGCCAGGAGTTACAAAACTAACTAGTGCCAATGTTCAGGCAGTGGGTTATGCCTTTCTACCCCCGCACTGTGATGCAGCACCGCTGAACAACAGTACTACCTGAATAGACAACACATGGATCACTGTAAATGGGATTTAATGAGATAAAGGTACACTGTTCGTGCAGCAGCACAAATACAAACACTGGTACACAATAACACTTTCTCCTTCTTGTCTATGAATCCGATTAAAACAGAATTTAATTTACATGTAATAAAATACTAGGAAAAAGTTGCAGTGCCACCTAATTATAATCTTAATCCAACATCGAGGTCGCAATCTCTCTTGTCGATTTGGGCTCTCCCCTCCCACCCCATGGTGGGGGCAATCTCGAAACCACAGAGTCAGCTGCATATGAAAATAGTATATAATATCTCCCTTGTATCGAGCTGTACAAGGGAGTGCGCCTAGGTAAAAACGCGAGGCTGTAAAACCAGGTTCCAGTACATGAAGAACTTTGATGGTAAACTAAAAGGGTTGCACTCAAGGATGAAGGTCACTTCCTTCGATGCGCGACTTACCCCAGCGGAGCGCTGGACCAGACTGAGGAATGGCAGACGAGGAAGGCAGCTCATGCCCACTGCTTGCATGCAGGAGTATGCAGAAACACTTCTACACAGTGACACAACAAGTAAACACACATTACCCTCCTGACAATTAAACATCATTTTCTGTGTGCTGCATTTTCATTTAAATAATATTGTTTTCCTAGCTGATTTTCTAAACAACTGGGGGTACATCCAAAATGGCAATAACCGAGAGTTCCAGGTAACAGCCGGAAATACCAGCGTCAGTTCATGGCTCTTTCATAAACCTTGCCTGTGAAATCAACTAACATCTGTGACAAACTAAACAGTGCTAAAAACATTATTATTTCATTTAATAAGGTGTTATGACATTTACAGTCGGCGAATTTTAGTTACGTTAATTTTATACATTTTACCTTGCTTTTGTGAGGCATTTATCGCACCCCTAGCGAAAAGACCATTTCCTGCACTACCGAAAATCCCACCCTACACAACGCAGTACCTGTTACCGCAATTTACGTTATTATTATAAGTGAATTGAAATTATCACTCACCATATGGCCGGCAGGGAGGCTATGTAATTGTCAGTTGTACCTGTTCTCTTCCGTGGTTGCTAGGCAGGTTGGTGCATTTGGGTCTCCTGCTGCTAGTACGCTAGTGGCGCCTCGTTAGTCTGCTTGGGTAGACTTGGACACTCAGGTGCGCATGCTAGGTCCGGGCTTATTGATGAGGGGGGAGGTACGACGACAAATGTTTAGACACACATAGAGAGCAACATCACACTGAGGTTAAATATATCTGTATTGTATTTCTTTCATCACTGTGTATGGCTTCATGCATTTATATATACATATATTTTTTGTTCTGTGTAAGATAGTGTTGTGACCTGATTTACTGTGTATTTGTAGTGTAGCCCTTCCGACCTCGTGGTACTTACGGGCTGATCAGAAAAGATGATGGGCAAGTTGGACCTTTTCTTTTGGGTGAGTGGTTTCAGTGTATTGAAGGGGGGCGTGCCGGTTATTTAGCATGTCGGAATCTTCATGCATATATCTTTATGTTCTGTTATGATGTTTTGTTCCCCCTTTTTTACTCTCATGATTCCATGTGTCTCTTTCTGTATAACTTGAGTTCATAATATTGTATTGTTTTTTTTGTTCGTTTTTGCCTGTTATAAAATTATGTGTTTCATAGCCTTGTGGCTTTTGCAGTGTATTGAAGCTCCACGTAAAGAATGTAAATAAATAAATTACATCACTGGGGTTTTTAGTGTAGTTAACAACATTGGAGGCTGTCAATAATTGTTAAGAAATTAAGTTAATACTTTATATCTTGTCACATAGAAAACTATATCATAATTCGAGCCAAACACGTACTTTTACTTATCATACATTATTATATTATAATGTACGAGTTTCTCCTTTTTACCGCAAGAAGCGAGGCGAAAGTGGTAGAGAATTGTACTTTCGTCATGTTTGATGATGTGTTGCATTGACGTTTTAACAAAAGAAGAGCGAAATACATGTTAGAAATTTTGTGGGAATGACTTATGTTTGTTTACCTTTTAAATAATGCCGCATTTGCGGACATAATCTTGTTAAACTCAATTCGCAGTGATGTTTAGTAGTGATTGTGACTTTGATATAGATGAGGTTAGTATTTTTTGTAATATGTGCTGTTTGTGTAGGTAAAATGGAAAATTACTTACATTTAAAGTCGTTCGAAATTACTTAGGTTAGGAATTTGCGTTATTTGACTTTCCAACGGTATTTCTAAAGTCAATAGTATCCGTATTCCTAACATACTGTGTACCGATGTGTTAAATACTTGCCGGGATTTTGAGGGTGTATTTCGTGAAGTTTCGAGCAGTGTTCGAATTCACCTGCCAGGGGCACGAGTGACTTGCCAGGCCATTTTAGAACCCCAGATCGTTTTCCGATGCGCAACTGTTTGAAATTTATATCATTTGTTTATGCTTGGTTTGTGTTTACAACTCTGCGCTGCAGCCGAAAACACAAAAGACAAACGAATCTCGTGTAGAATGAAATTCGACAGGACGACAGAATTAAACTCTTGGTGGGAACGAGCACACGTGTCTAGAGTTCGCAAACAAACATTTGTCATGACGGGAACAATGCTCGTGACATAGGAAAGCATAAAGGGCAAGAGATTAACGATACCTGAGCGGTCGGGGATAGTAATGCGGACGTCATCCGGCGACTATGCTAAGAAAAGTTAGAATATTACATAATATTCCTATTTCCAATGGAGTGAACGCCAGCTCACTGGGTGAACACGAAGTCACAGTTCTCAGGGTCGTGGGCCGAACGACCACTTGGCTGTATCTCCTGACACACACGGTACAAATTCACAGGAAATCAAAATATATACCTGGGGTATTCAGGCTCCCCAGCACACCTTAATATTACCTTTTTACCTTATAGATGAAGGATGCCTCCTTGAGGCGTCGACTACTTTCTGGATAAGGCCAGGGCCCGAAATAAGAACTCACAAGTTTTGGTTAACTCAAGCAAATTGTATTGCCGAATAGTGTACACAGTTACTTGTATACAGTGCAAATTAAAGTGAACCTTACTCACAAGGCCTACCAGCAGCCATTACTGTACAAAAGGCCAAGAATGGCGCAAAAACATATAATAGTATTTAAACCTCCGGGGTCGGTCAATTGAGCTGATGGAGGGGTGCTGCGAACGCGGGGAAGACTGTTGGTGAACCAAATAAAAGTTCCAGTAAATTACGTTAACCCATTGCAGTTAAGTGTTCAGAACAAAGTATGAACGTCACCCGCGACGTGATGCACGTGCAGCACCTATGACCCGTGGAATCAGACTGCTGGAGATGGCGCGGCTGAGCGGCGTCCCTGCCGAGAGCTCACGCCACTCCGCGATGTAATTTAATTAACTGACCTCATTAACATAGAACTTGAAACATATACACATAAAATGCTGAAATGTTCTGAGTGTGTTTTCTTAATCCTGTAGAGAGTTAAGAGTTCTTAATTAAGCACTAATTTAAATACAAAACATGATTATGTGGTGCCTTGCAGAGTACATGGGAAATTGAGGTCTGTTAAGTTTTGGGGCACTCTACGACAGGAATGGTCAGGTTGAAAGAAAAACTAAATATTTCCCACATCACTAATTGCCTTTATTAGACACACAATTGCACTTGGAAAATTATATAGAACACTTCAAATACTCTAGCCTTGCTACTCTACATCTCATTAAATATGCACGTGGCATGCATTTATTCTACGATTACCTCGCAATCCCCTAAGGGAGAATTTCACGAACATTTGCTAGTGGGCGGTAAATTATAAGGTTATTTACTCCACATTATAACGCTTGATTCCTATCCTAATTACACAGATCTCTGTAGGGACACCACAGGGACTCGGCTGGATCACTCGGTATCTGGTCATGATCTGTCCCTAAGTGAACGATGCGGACACGCGTCGGGACACAAGACGTGCGTGTTCCGTGGGCCGCACTGGTACAGCGACTGTGGGCCGATGACAGTGGCCGTGCCAGACCACGCAGGAAGTGGTCCACGTCATCATCAAGAGTACAATGCACCGAAGTCGAACACAGCCTTAGTGCCGTGAAGTTGGAACTGTGTGCACTGCAGTTTATTTCATTTTAAACTGATCATCGCACTTATTTTGGCATGTTCGTAATAAACAGGTTCACATGTAACTGCACACGTGTGCTGTTAAATAAGGGTTCACATTGGTATAGTGGTCAGACTACACGTCTTCTACCTAGGTAAACCGGGTTCGATTCCCGACGGTGTCGCTCCTGGTCTTTTCAATGCTTGTTTTTACTTTGCTTCCGTAACCAAATTTTTGAATTAGTGACAAAATATTGACATTCATTTTTGTCCTGAAAAAAAGATTTACTTTATTCCATAGTTTTTAAAAAAAATTATAAAAGACAACGGCTTACCATGAGACACTTATCACAACCAGAGATACGAAGGTCCCTTAGGTTGTTGGCTGTCCTGTGTGCAGGAATTCTTGAAAGACGTGTTCAAGACAGTGGAGGATCATGCCGTACTAAAGAGGAGTTCACCACCGCCTCAGAAGAATCTCAACAAGAAGCTGCGGATTGGCAGCAGTGAACCACCACCAACCCTTGTAGAAGTACCTAATGGTAACTATTCATTTTGGCTCGGTATCGTGTGAATTTGTTAGTATTGTGTTAACTGCATTTAGTGTTTAGCGAGGGCCTTTCATATTTACCTTCCTAGTAGCGTAGATATTTCAGATTGCACAACAACCAATTGTTCATTAAATAAGTATTTGCCTTTAGGTTGGGTCTGTATTTCTTAGGTGTCGCTGGAAAAGGGAAAATGTTTCAGGTTTGTTATATGTACATTAATTGGAGGTCGCAATCTGCGATTGTGTGACTGGCACTTTGGAGGGACCTTGCTGCTGTGGTTCGAAGCTATGTTAAAGAAAGTCAAGATTGTTACCTTCAGGAGACTTGGTAATGTTTACAGAACATTGTCTCTGATAATGTTTACGGTAGGGTTGTGCCAGCGTGACTTTTTTTTTCTCTCAAAATGAAAACTAAAAATATGACGTGAACTTTCGTGAAACTGAAAAATAATTTTGAATGTCCCACGTGCACTTGATTAGCTGAGAGCGTGCTAAGATGTATGTTTCGACCGGCAGTGTGTTCGCGGCTGGCAAGACGGAGAAGGGGAACTTTCAGCGGCGGGAGGAGTGAAACGGCGTACCTCTTCACTTCCGAACTAGTCGGCACACAGAGAGAGGGCGCAGTGNACTTGGTAATGTTTACAGAACATTGTCTCTGATAATGTTTACGGTAGGGTTGTGCCAGCGTGACTTTTTTTTTCTCACAAAATGAAAACTAAAAATATGACGTGAACTTTCGTGAAACTGAAAAATAATTTTGAATGTCCCACGTGCACTTGATTAGCTGAGAGCGTGCTAAGATGTATGTTTCGACCGGCAGTGTGTTCGCGGCTGGCAAGACGGAGAAGGGGAACCTTCAGCGGCGGGAGGAGTGAAACGGCGTACCTCTTCACTTCCGAACTAGTCGGCACACAGAGAGAGGGCGCAGTGNTTTCAGCGGCGGGAGGAGTGAAACGGCGTACCTCTTCACTTCCGAACTAGTCGGCACACAGAGAGAGGGCGCAGTGACGTCGTGATGATGGTTGCCAGGCAACTAACTCCCACCTCGCCAGCCGTGTAGGAGGCAGAAATGTGCTGTGCAAATACACTTACACCTGTCGCGAATTATGCCGCTCTCTGGCTCGTTACTAAGACGACAAAAGGTGTCGAATAGNCGCGAATTATGCCGCTCTCTGGCTCGTTACTAAGACGACAAAAGGTGTCGAATAGGCCCTTACAGGATATCAGTTTATTCAAAAGATGCGTGCTTATTGAAATAAATGAATATTAATCCTCCGATTTCCCAGCGGGATGTTACTGAAAATGAACTTTACTTTTGGTAATACAAGGTGCTCGATGTTCAAGCAATTTTGGCAACAAGGGGAGATCAAGTATATGCTTCTGGGCATATCATTATATTCTTGAAAATGTTGTCTATTGAGTTAACTTGANGACAAGGGGAGATCAAGTATATGCTTCTGGGCATATCATTATATTCTTGAAAATGTTGTCTATTGAGTTAACTTGATATTTTGTTTTAAAATCACGTTGATTACGGGAAAAAACTACAGTTAAGGTAACCTCTTTGCAAAAATTAATTCCTCGTTAAAAGGTATCTGTATAACATTTCAAGGCGAAACCATTTGATTTGAAATACCGGTGATGATAGGTGCATCTATTTTGAGCAACAGATAATCTTGATACAATTTCTATTATCACCATGTAAGGGTGGAAGCAAACGTGCACAGCAGAGAGAGAGGACACACTTTTTTGTTGCCAGACAACAGTTTATACTCTCGAAGGAACGTAAGGGGAGGAAGAAAGATGCGCGGCTAAGAGAGACGAAGAGGAGAGAGGGAGAAGACTCGGAACTCTACACTGGTTGCTAGGTAACCGCTTGCCCNCGCGGCTAAGAGAGACGAAGAGGAGAGAGGGAGAAGACTCGGAACTCTACACTGGTTGCTAGGTAACCGCTTGCCCTCTTGTCATGCGAGTAAGGGGGAGGGATCACGCCAGACTCGAATCGCACTGCCATAAGCAGCACTGATAAATGGAAATGCGCGTGACGTATTTCACATCCAGTTATTAGACGTTTGCACAAACAACCAGCTTAAAAACAGGTTGTCGCGGGAANCGCGGCTAAGAGAGACGAAGAGGAGAGAGGGAGAAGACTCGGAACTCTACACTGGTTGCTAGGTAACCGCTTGCCCCCTTGTCATGCGAGTAAGGGGAGGGATCACGCCAGACTCACATCGCACTGCCGTAAGCAGCACTGATAAATGGAAATGCGTGTGACGTATTTCACATCCAGTTATTAGACGTTTGCACAAACAACCAGCTTAAAAACAGGTTGTCGCTGGAAATCTTAGGCGACAGGTCCGAATTTACCGGTACATTGAGAGTCCACTGTACGAGGTTCACTCCTGAGGTTCCCATCTTTGACTGAGTGATGT
>NQII01006606.1:0-60075 GCA_002778355.1 Clitarchus hookeri | reverse complement strand
GGACACATCGTTGGTCTCTGTCATTAAGTGCAGGCGGTCGGCCACTGCGTTGTCCATGGTGGGAGGTTATGCCTGAAATTAGGTATTCTCTGCACACTGTTGACACTGTGGATCTCGGAATGTTGAATTTCCTAACCATTTCCGAAATGGAATGTCTCATGCGTCTAGCTCTAACTACCATTCCGCGTAAGTCTGTTAATTCCCGTCGTGCAGCCATAATCACGTCAGAAACCTTTTCACATGAATCACTTGACTACAAATGAAAGCCCAACCAATGCACTACCTATTTATGCATTTTGTACACGATACTACTGCCATCTATATATTTCCATATTGCTATCCCATGACTTTTGTCACCTCTGTGTAGTTGCACTTAAATGTGATACACCTGCCACATCATTTGTTTTGTCAATTAAAGTGCATAGTGGATACAATAGGTGTTTATGTTGAGAAAAGAGTATGTTTTCCCATAGCAATGCCAGCCAGTAACATGAGAACTGATAAAATGTTTTCCACATGACGCAGGACAGCGTCCTGCCTTCTGGATTGTTTGCCACGCCACGTGTCCACCGCATCAACCGGCACCAGTGTGCCCTCAATGCACAATGTAGTGCAAGAGCAGGAGAGTGCAGAGTAGTGCCACGCAATTTAATACCACCCCCCTGCTCATCTCCGGGTGGGCAAGGGTGAATTTTAACGGACTTGACACACATTAATTACAGGGCAATTTAAGATCAAATGATTAAAAGCAAAATTAAGACACATCAGGCGTGTGGATGCTCAAAGACGCCCCTATAAGCGTTTCAGTGCTTTCATTATGTTTATTTGAAAATTCATGTATTTTTCATCGTAATTGTTTCACCCTCATTTCATGCCATCCACATTTAAATTGTATTTGTTCATGTGCAGTGTAATATTATGTATTTATTAATGTTTAAAGCAAGGGTTCATGTCCATTTAGTTGTGCAAGTGTTTTAGTTCAACAGAAAGTAGTGCAGGGCGAGCCATGTGCCACCATTGTTCGCACCTCACGAGCTCGCCAGATTCAGTCACCGTTGAATGTCTCAAGGGGTCGGCATGCGCTGTCTAATGCTCCGGGTGCGTTCACATTTTCGCGCCAATCGTCTTTAGCTGCAATAATCTAATGTAACTTACTGGAACCTGTTCTTTTCTGCACCCGGAGATGCCACCCCTTCTTCCCCAGGAATAACATCACCCAGGGAAGCTTAAGACTCCAGTAATTCATCATTGTGCACACCTGTGTACTTTCACAGTTTTGCCTATCTGGCAGGCCGTAGGCTAGAACCAGTGTAAAGTTTTCACCTAGAGTGATGTAAAGTTTTGCGCAAGAGTAATTACACGCACGTTTTCAGACTTTGTCCCCCACGGCCCGCTTTCACCGTAATTTCACGTCATTTACCTTAATAACCAGCATGCTCAACACAGAGTTTTTATCAGTAAAAGGCGTGTGGGTCAGCCTGAATAGGTCTACTTCATTCCGACATATCAGGCGTAGGGAACGCCTGGTTTTCCTGTCTAGAGGGGCTCATCCAACAATTTCATCGAGGGACTGCGCACGTCCGAGCGAACAGCCTGCCGTACCTTGAGATCATCATCATAAGCAGTCAACACCACCTGCCGACAGTGTCTGGTGCCTAGTCAGGTATCCAACTCCAAACTCACCTAAAAATGTTTTTCACCCCCCTCAAAACTTCCATTAACCCAACACCACCCAGCCAACAGGCGTTGAAATGGTGCCCAACTTTGTAGAAAATTCTTATTCCAATTATCTGATGTCCTATGCAATTTAACTGGCGTTACACATATTTATATGATGATTATCATGATGGGGAAACTGGGAAACTATTTAAATTGGAATACCAAATTTTGGGCTAGTGTTGAATGTACCATTATATTACATGCACCTGGTATGCCTAGGAGTCATGAGGAAAATTATTTATCTTTTGCTTAGTGGCCCTTTAACTGTTATTTAGTTAAAATTAGAGCTTTTCCACTACCAACTCTTGGTGTCTGTTATCGGCCGAGATATATTTCTTAAAATTTTTATTTCACCCCCAAACATGACTAGTACTTACAGTAAAGTAGCACTTTAATGAACTTCACATTAACAAACATTTCATTATAACAAACAACTTCTTTGGTCCTGACAAAAGCCTATGCAATACAATGGGTTTTTATTTCATTTTAAAGAATTTTTACATTGTGACTTCTGGAATATTAATAAAATATTCACCTTAACGAACACTTTATGACTTAATTACATATTAACGTCATAAATTCAGATTTTCCCCTTCCTTAAGATAACAGAACATTTTGTAAAATGTTGCAATGTTTACAAAAAAAGTGTCACTGCCATGCCATAGCAATTTCATTAATGTTAACTTGACTGGAGATGATAAGACCATGGCAAATTGTCGTACAAAATGGTGTCTCAGTACACGAAGGGCTTGTGGCACGGCAGGTGTGTGACCTACGTAGCGTCCTTCTCTTGCACTGCAGCGAGATCATTTTCTCCTAGTGTACGGCATCGATTAGACCATTAACGTTTGTGTGCGTGCAGCACGAGGGTTGTGCTATTTTAGAATGTGAATAAGTTACAGCACCTCTAAAATGCCATTTAAACTGCTTCGGTATGCCGTGAAATTTGACAAAGACCAAGTGGAATATTATTTTGCAATGCCATATGGGTTATGTTGTTTTTTTTAATGCCAATAAATAATTTGCTGTTGATACATCATCTTCAAAAATTGTAGTAAAAAAATCTTGCTACTTTTTCTGGTAGAAAGTTTATTCTTGTGTGGTTTAAAACTTACATAACCTGAAATACATTTATCCCTAGACGTGTTTAGATATGCCTACTGTATTGAAGTAGAATGTAGTTGTAGGTTATTCACGGTAAAGTGAACACTTTTGAGGCCCTAGCTACTTTTTTATTTCAGCAATTTTTTATCCTCTAACTACTTTTTAAAATAAATATTGCTATATAATTAATGAACAAAGTGTGTAGATTTCACCACACTCGGGAGTTGTCTACGGCTAAAATAAAATATATTTATTGACCATTAACGAGGGGACTTTCGAAAGTGCTCACTTTACTGCGAATAGCCTACATGCTCATGAAACTGGAAACCATATACAAGCTGAAATGTATGGTGTAAATTATAATAAACATCCGAGAAGTAATGAAATTATAGTACACCTAATGTTTATGAGCAGCTGGTTCATAGTGCGTTATAATTACAAAAAAAAATAAAATGTTATTTTATGAAAAATTAAACTAAAAATGTTTTTGGGATGTAAATATGTTCCTTGTGTTTAAATAAATTAGTTAATACAATACTGGTATCATCTTCAAACTTGTTATAGTGAAGTTTTACTGTACGACGAACCTGAATGGTATCATCGCCGTAGGCTGAATATTGTGTTGGGAAGCGATGAGTGGCTGCATCTTGAAGGCTTCTTCTTGGTGTGGGTCCACACAGACAGACCTTGTTCAAAGTATTGCCAAGTGTTATATAGATTTTTGGTTTCATAATTGTTCTGAATACCGTGCCGCCGGGAGGGGAGATCTGCTGGCGCTTCGGTGGTATGTTTTTAAAAATTTATAACATTTTTTGGATTCTTCGCGTAGCTGCCGTTCACTGGGCTTGTCTGCATTTACTGATTCATAACACCTCCCCCGATGTCGATGAAAGAGATGTCTTCATCTTTAAGCGGTTACAGCAGAAGAAGAAAGTGTGGTGGTTGTACTGATGTGGGTAATATGCTCTGGCAGCAGGACTGGACAAGAGAGTAGCTAATTTAGGATTATTTCTGATAGGATAGAAAGAGAGAGGGAAGTACTAAGGTAAATAGAGCTGCCAGTCTCACGACGCCATCAGCGACAACCTCTGAACGGCCTGGGTACTGTTCTGCTGAGAGAGTAACAGTTATGTACGGCAGTCTTGAACTTGGCGTTAACTAAGGTGTGCAAATACTCTTCCTCGCAACAACGGCAGGCCACTCTGGGCGGGACTGATTTGCGTCAGCCTGTTTATAAGATCTTGCTGTAGTTTTTTTTATAACAACACTTAATACTCCTAACGAATAGTTTAAATTAATTGGAAAATAATTATGAGTTATTAATCACAATTACCGTATCCACCTGAACATAAGACAATCCCTTAAATTTGCCTCTTGCTTATGGAAAATAATTCAATTTTGCCACAAATACTTATTGACAGGCGATGATGATAATAAAAAATCGTCAACTATCCCATGAAAATCATATTTAATATAATTATAATAGGTTAAAGCTTACCAGTCATCAAACCTTACGTACAAGAGGAAAGCATGTGGTATTTAAAAAAAACTCCTGTGTCAATATTTATCACTTGAATCGGACTGCCATTAGAATGATCACAAACATTTGCTTCTCTAATGCAAATATGCCTCGTTGCAACACAATTGTTACGAATTTTTGCATACCGAACCACCATTACTTTAAAATTCGCATCATAACTATCACGTTCAAATTTTCTTAGTTGAGAGGCAGATGAACTTTTTTTTTTGTCAATGTGGTCACTCATAATTAATTAAAACGTGCTAATTTACCAATACGTTCAATACAATACCGCAAAACAGCTTCAACCAGGAGTAAACAAAGTACGGAAAAATGAATTAGAAGTCGTGGATACAGCTACTATCTCATACTCACAACCCCAGACGTATTCACTCTGGGAATGTTGAACGTGATAGCGCTAGAGTTGGTCATCAAACAACTTTGATCACACGCGTTTACAGACATGACGCCATTTTGGTGATCACGTAGCTGCTCTAGATCACAAGATGTTTAGTTTATCACCATGTTACAATTGTATCTTTGGTAAACGCAACCTAACCAAACATAACCGCCTATAGTGTAATGTAATGCACTGACCCATTTATACATATTTGATACCTGTACCAATATTTTAGCAATGGCTTTGCCAGGTGGTTTTGTGATAATTAGAAATATCTGCGTGCCTGGATTAAAGACCAGTAACAGAGCCTATTGGAAGGAAAATGTGATGGAAATTGAAGTTAACCCCACTTTTTGTTGTGGTTGTATTTTATTTATTTTGATAATACTAGCCAAACTTGTGTTATTTGAAAGATTATAATATTTTTCTGGAAACTATGAACTAAGTGCTATTACTATTACGTATGCATAATAATGTGTATATAGTAGAGAATTTGTAATGCTGCGGTTGGCAGGACTGGGCAGTGTGAAGATGGCATCCGGGCAGGGAACATAACACACAAATATTAACCTCAACTTTTTTGTGATGCGAAAATAAGACGACCCCTAAATTTTTGAAAGTCAACTTTGGAACAAAAATATAGTGTTATATTCAGGTGAATACGGTATTGAAATGTTACTGAAATGACAGAAGTTACTTACAGGTGGTATAACATACAACATAAAACTACTCCCATAGCCAACATTTAGAAAATATTCACTAACCCTAAAAGTTAGTATGAGATTATTACACAATCAATGCTGAGAAATTAAAATGACGTTAGTCATACATAACAATCATATGGCCAGTTTTACAATTTAGTTCATTATGTTTGCTAGTGTCTGTCAGGATGGAGAAGTAAAGTTGCTACAGAGGGGGGCATGAATTAATTTTACTATATTAAAATTAAACAAAGTGAAAGAAAAGTTGTGCTGCAGGATGGGACCTCGCAATATACCAAGTGGGAAGGGTGAATGGAGTCTTTCTCTAACTTAAAGCCACCAGAAGTTGCTATTGTGCCTGTTGCTACTTTTTACTCTATTATTGAGCTGTGCGGCTTGTTGAAATATATGGGTATATGATCTACATCATTTTGTGTGTGTCTGGAGAATAATATGATGGAAGATCGAAATCTCGTCCATAATACGGTAAAACTTTTTTTAAGAAGCTGTCCTTGTTAATATGTCTAAGTTTTCATTTCTTTCAGAAACATATCAACAGTTTCACTGTAATCGTCTGGCAGTTTGTCAGACAAAGATGTGTGCAGAGAAGAGTTGTTTATGATGGTGGCAAAAGTTTAAATTTTATGAAAGTAGAAGACTGCTTGCTTGGAGATAAACAGGGACTTGGTAGCATAGTATACTTGCTGTCTCGCAGAGGTTGGAGTGTAGTGTGAAGTACGTGGGCTGTCGTAGGTCAGATGCCTGGCACGCTGCACCGGGAAGTGCGTGAGGCTCACGAGGCGAGACTCCGGCCAGGGACGGTACTGATGCTGTGGCAGGTCGGTGTTCTCACGACACGCAGGACCCTGAGGAACCACTACCTCAACATCACGGCCAACAACCTGGTCGGCATCTACCACGCCCCCGATCAGCTGCGGCCCGACATCGTCGAGGTGGAGCGGCTCCGCGACGTCTCCCTGCTCGAGGCCGTCCGGAGCATCCGCGACGTCCAGGAGAGGCGCCTCGTAGTGGATCTGCCGGCCGCGCACGTCCTCGATTACGGCGACGACCAGCTGTTCACGACCGTTGGCAGCCCTGCTGTGGCTCGGGGCACTAGCGTGCACCCCCTCAAGGTGCCGCCCCAACTTCAGAGTGATCTCTCTGGAAACAAGTTGAATGCCTTGAATAGTGGTCTTACGAGTGTGCAGGGGAGAGAGTCGAACAGAACACCTTTGTCCGTTTCCAAGTTGCCCTCGGCTCATGGCTCCAGTACTCGCCCTCGACTTGTGCCCCTGCGTAATGGGGTAGCTCAGGTTTCAAGTAAATTTCCTGGATGTCCCACATCTGCTGTAGCTCCCAGCCAGAATGCTGCGAGTTGTGGCATCTCCGGTACGCAGGGTAGGTTGTTGGGTAAAGTGCAGGCCAATCAAACTTCACAGTGTGATGGGCCACTCCCAAATAAAGCTGCCCCTGCCCGAGGGTTTGGGTTCAAACCTAAGACCCCACAGTTGAACAATCTTGGGACCTCTTGCATTGCTAATAGTTGGGACAGTGGTGTTTCGGCAGCAGACTTCAATCTTTCCGCTGGTGGTCACGGTCATGTTGGGGAAACCCCATACTCCTCCAAGGCAGTGGACGTGGATGATGAGAGGAGAATCGTGGAAAATGTTCTGGAAAGCTTTGATGCATCCCAGCTGTTTGACGAGGATTTCTAACATACCTTTTCATAGTGAGTAAGCAGGACTCTACTGTACAATGGCCGCAACTTGCAGATGGAATGAAAGTAAAGTCAATTTCAATAATTTTTGTTAAGGGTGTTGGACCCCAAAAATTAAGAATTTTATTTGTACCAAATATTGTTTAACTTGTACAGATTATATGTGATGTTATTGAATTATATTTAAAAAAAAGAAGAAGAAAAAAAAGGACTGTAAAATGTTTTTATTTGAGGAAAATGTCATCACGTATAATGTGTACAAGTTGGACAATGTTTGATACAAAAATTAAATAATTAATTTTTTGGGGCCCCAACACCCTTAAGTTGCTATTTATTGAGAAGTAAGCTTATGTGAGTCAGTGCCGTATGTAAAAACTTATCCTCGTCACAAGTTTTATTTATAGTAAAATCATACTTAAAAAAAGTTTTTTTTTTTTTGTTTTTCTATGCTGTATTGAATACATACATAAACATAGTTTATGAATATGTCCACAAAAAAAATTAATTAGGAAAAATTATAATTGCCTATAAAATTTGAAAGATGGAAGTGATTTTATTGCTTTCGTGTCAGCATGGTCGAAGTTTTTTTTTAGTTTAATTGGGGCACGACACACTTTTGAAGTGTGGAATTTCTTTATAACTATATAATATATGTTATGTACTGGATTACAGGTAGGTAAAAGAAAAATTTTGTTTTTATGCTTTTTTGAGAAGTTTTAATTATCTTGCAATTCATTGCAGAATGTCAGTTCATATGAGAAACATTTGTTGTGTACATAGATGTATTATTTTTCGTGTTCATGGTGGCATGACTATGGTCCAAGGATTTGACACTTACTCGATATAGTAAACTTTATATTAAAAAAAGTTTTACAAAATTCATGAAAGTGTAAATGGGACTAGAAAAAAAAGGTGTAAAAGGCAAGAAAGAGTAAAAATAAAAGGGTTCTGCAGTTGTTGAACAAAAGGGAGGGCCTTGTACTAGACAATTTTTTTATTTTTAAATTTACGTTGAATGCTGTTATCTACTGTTTACAACAACTTTGAAAGTAACAAATAAATATTTTTGCTAAAAATTAGTTTAATTTCATTGACTCTGTGCAAGTATCTGTTTACCTGTTAGTAAAACAATGTAATTTTTTTTTTTGATAAGGGTGTGCATNTGTGCAAATACTCTTCCTCGCAACAACGGCAGGCCACTCTGGGCGGGACTGATTTGCGTCAGCCTGTTTATAAGATCTTGCTGTAGTTTTTTTTATAACAACACTTAATACTCCTAACGAATAGTTTAAATTAATTGGAAAATAATTATGAGTTATTAATCACAATTACCGTATCCACCTGAACATAAGACAATCCCTTAAATTTGCCTCTTGCTTATGGAAAATAATTCAATTTTGCCACAAATACTTATTGACAGGCGATGATGATAATAAAAAATCGTCAACTATCCCATGAAAATCATATTTAATATAATTATAATAGGTTAAAGCTTACCAGTCATCAAACCTTACGTACAAGAGGAAAGCATGTGGTATTTAAAAAAAACTCCTGTGTCAATATTTATCACTTGAATCGGACTGCCATTAGAATGATCACAAACATTTGCTTCTCTAATGCAAATATGCCTCGTTGCAACACAATTGTTACAAATTTTTGCATACCGAACCACCATTACTTTAAAATTCGCATCATAACTATCACGTTCAAATTTTCTTAGTTGAGAGGCAGATGAACTTTTTTTTTTGTCAATGTGGTCACTCATAATTAATTAAAACGTGCTAATTTACCAATACGTTCAATACAATACCGCAAAACAGCTTCAACCAGGAGTAAACAAAGTACGGAAAAATGAATTAGAAGTCGTGGATACAGCTACTATCTCATACTCACAACCCCAGACGTATTCACTCTGGGAATGTTGAACGTGATAGCGCTAGAGTTGGTCATCAAACAACTTTGATCACACGCGTTTACAGACATGACGCCATTTTGGTGATCACGTAGCTGCTCTAGATCACAAGATGTTTAGTTTATCACCATGTTACAATTGTATCTTTGGTAAACGCAACCTAACCAAACATAACCGCCTATAGTGTAATGTAATGCACTGACCCATTTATACATATTTGATACCTGTACCAATATTTTAGCAATGGCTTTGCCAGGTGGTTTTGTGATAATTAGAAATATCTGCGTGCCTGGATTAAAGACCAGTAACAGAGCCTATTGGAAGGAAAATGTGATGGAAATTGAAGTTAACCCCACTTTTTGTTGTGGTTGTATTTTATTTATTTTGATAATACTAGCCAAACTTGTGTTATTTGAAAGATTATAATATTTTTCTGGAAACTATGAACTAAGTGCTATTACTATTACGTATGCATAATAATGTGTATATAGTAGAGAATTTGTAATGCTGCGGTTGGCAGGACTGGGCAGTGTGAAGATGGCATCCGGGCAGGGAACATAACACACAAATATTAACCTCAACTTTTTTGTGATGCGAAAATAAGACGACCCCTAAATTTTTGAAAGTCAACTTTGGAACAAAAATATAGTGTTATATTCAGGTGAATACGGTATTGAAATGTTACTGAAATGACAGAAGTTACTTACAGGTGGTATAACATACAACATAAAACTACTCCCATAGCCAACATTTAGAAAATATTCACTAACCCTAAAAGTTAGTATGAGATTATTACACAATCAATGCTGAGAAATTAAAATGACGTTAGTCATACATAACAATCATANCTAAAAGTTAGTATGAGATTATTACACAATCAATGCTGAGAAATTAAAATGACGTTAGTCATACATAACAATCATATGGCCAGTTTTACAATTTAGTTCATTATGTTTGCTAGTGTCTGTCAGGATGGAGAAGTAAAGTTGCTACAGAGGGGGGCATGAATTAATTTTACTATATTAAAATTAAACAAAGTGAAAGAAAAGTTGTGCTGCAGGATGGGACCTCGCAATATACCAAGTGGGAAGGGTGAATGGAGTCTTTCTCTAACTTAAAGCCACCAGAAGTTGCTATTGTGCCTGTTGCTACTTTTTACTCTATTATTGAGCTGTGCGGCTTGTTGAAATATATGGGTATATGATCTACATCATTTTGTGTGTGTCTGGAGAATAATATGATGGAAGATCGAAATCTCGTCCATAATACGGTAAAACTTTTTTTAAGAAGCTGTCCTTGTTAATATGTCTAAGTTTTCATTTCTTTCAGAAACATATCAACAGTTTCACTGTAATCGTCTGGCAGTTTGTCAGACAAAGATGTGTGCAGAGAAGAGTTGTTTATGATGGTGGCAAAAGTTTAAATTTTATGAAAGTAGAAGACTGCTTGCTTGGAGATAAACAGGGACTTGGTAGCATAGTATACTTGCTGTCTCGCAGAGGTTGGAGTGTAGTGTGAAGTACGTGGGCTGTCGTAGGTCAGATGCCTGGCACGCTGCACCGGGAAGTGCGTGAGGCTCACGAGGCGAGACTCCGGCCAGGGACGGTACTGATGCTGTGGCAGGTCGGTGTTCTCACGACACGCAGGACCCTGAGGAACCACTACCTCAACATCACGGCCAACAACCTGGTCGGCATCTACCACGCCCCCGATCAGCTGCGGCCCGACATCGTCGAGGTGGAGCGGCTCCGCGACGTCTCCCTGCTCGAGGCCGTCCGGAGCATCCGCGACGTCCAGGAGAGGCGCCTCGTAGTGGATCTGCCGGCCGCGCACGTCCTCGATTACGGCGACGACCAGCTGTTCACGACCGTTGGCAGCCCTGCTGTGGCTCGGGGCACTAGCGTGCACCCCCTCAAGGTGCCGCCCCAACTTCAGAGTGATCTCTCTGGAAACAAGTTGAATGCCTTGAATAGTGGTCTTACGAGTGTGCAGGGGAGAGAGTCGAACAGAACACCTTTGTCCGTTTCCAAGTTGCCCTCGGCTCATGGCTCCAGTACTCGCCCTCGACTTGTGCCCCTGCGTAATGGGGTAGCTCAGGTTTCAAGTAAATTTCCTGGATGTCCCACATCTGCTGTAGCTCCCAGCCAGAATGCTGCGAGTTGTGGCATCTCCGGTACGCAGGGTAGGTTGTTGGGTAAAGTGCAGGCCAATCAAACTTCACAGTGTGATGGGCCACTCCCAAATAAAGCTGCCCCTGCCCGAGGGTTTGGGTTCAAACCTAAGACCCCACAGTTGAACAATCTTGGGACCTCTTGCATTGCTAATAGTTGGGACAGTGGTGTTTCGGCAGCAGACTTCAATCTTTCCGCTGGTGGTCACGGTCATGTTGGGGAAACCCCATACTCCTCCAAGGCAGTGGACGTGGATGATGAGAGGAGAATCGTGGAAAATGTTCTGGAAAGCTTTGATGCATCCCAGCTGTTTGACGAGGATTTCTAACATACCTTTTCATAGTGAGTAAGCAGGACTCTACTGTACAATGGCCGCAACTTGCAGATGGAATGAAAGTAAAGTCAATTTCAATCATTTTTGTTAAGGGCTTTGGACCCCAAAAATTGAGAATTTTATTTGTACCAAATGTTGTTTAACTTGTACAGATTATATGTGATGATATTGAATTATATTTTAAAAAAAGAAGAAGAAAAAAAGGACTGTAAAATGTTTTATTTGAGGAAAATGTCATCACGTATAATGTGTACAAGTTGGACAATGTTTGGTACAAAAATTAAATAATTAATTTTTTGGGGCCCCAACACCCTTAAGTTGCTATTTATTGAGAAGTAAGCTTATGTGAGTTAGTGCCGTATGTAAAAACTTATCCTCATCACAAGTTTTATTTATAGTAAAATCATACTTACAAAGAGTTTTTTTTTTGTTTTTCTATGCTGTATTGAATACATACATAAACATAGTTTATGAATATGTCCACAAAAAAAATTAATTAGGAAAAATTATAATTGCCTATAAAATTTGAAAGATGGAAGTGATTTTATTGCTTTCGTGTCAGCATGGTCGAAGTTTTTTTTTAGTTTAATTGGGGCGCGACACACTTTTGAAGTGTGGAATTTCTTTATAACTATATAATATATGTTATGTACTGGATTACAGGTAGGTAAAAGAAAAATTTTGTTTTTATGCTTTTTTGAGAAGTTTTAATTATCTTGCAATTCATTGCAGAATGTCAGTTCATATGAGAAACATTTTTTGTGTACATAATGTATTATTTTTCGTGTTCATGGTGGCATGACTATGGTCCAAGGATTTGACACTTACTCGATATAGTAAACTTAATATTAAAAAAAGTTTTACAAAATTTACGAAAGTGTAAATGGGACTAGAAAAAAAAGGTGTAAAAGGCAAGAAAGAGTGAAAATAAAAGGGAGGGCCTTGTACTAGACAATTTTTTTATTTTTAAATTTACGTTGAATGCTGTTATCTACTGTTTACAACAACTTTGAAAGTAACAAATAAATATTTTTGCTAAAAATTAGTTTAATATCATTGACTCTGTGCAAGTATCTGTTTACCTGTTAGTAAAACAATGTAATTTTTTTTTTTGATAAGGGTGTGCATNTTCATTGACTCTGTGCAAGTATCTGTTTACCTGTTAGTAAAACAATGTAATTTTTTTTTTTGATAAGGGTGTGCATGCAGGGGTGGAAAGATGCACCACTGCATTTTTTTTATACATGTGAGAAGTATGCATGGAAAAATAAGCAAGACCACTACTGGTATCTAGGCTGTAGCAGAGAACACACATTCCAACAAAGAAAGACCAAAAACCATTCTACCAAACAAATAATGGTCCCAAAGTGAATACATGGAACAAACAGAAGCGACGCGTACGCCCAGACACATGCATACAAAACGCCTGACAAGACAGTTATGGGAGATGCTAAGCGAAGTGGCAGACATTTACTGGCGAATTTGGGAACACGCAGAATGGTGACAACCACTCGGATGCAGTGGAAGGAATTTTTACCTGAGAAATGAACTTGGCGAAATCCCTCAGTTTCCTAATGTAAAACGTACCCGTAAATAGCATTTCACTTCAACAAATTCATTTATCTCTGAAAAATAATGTCTTCACGAATCGGAAAATGTGCATGCATATGCAGGGTTACAAATACATAGAAATAAAATATATTGAAACATACTCGACACAAACAGTTGCTATACTATATTAAGTCTATTATTCATGTGAAGTCAATAGTGTTCATTTAATTCAACTTCACTGACGGTATATTTGTTCACTCAGCAGCAGAGAAGTATGGTGAGATTCTTCCTGGAAAACAGGGATTCCAAAATAGATTGCCAGTGGACATGCTGTAAGTAAAACTGGTACAAAGAAAAATTAAAATGTGTATTGATTTGGCTGGAAGAATCATGTTTTTGAATTAATTAATTANGTAAAACTGGTACAAAGAAAAATTAAAATGTGTATTGATTTGGCTGGAAGAATCATGTTTTTGAATTAATTAATTAATTAATTAGTTCAATTGAACTGATTTTCTGTAAATATTTTTACAAGAATGTTATTACCACGCTTATATTTNGTAAAACTGGTACAAAGAAAAATTAAAATGTGTATTGATTTGGCTGGAAGAATCATGTTTTTGAATTAATTAATTAGTTCAATTGAACTGATTTTCTGTAAATATTTTTACAAGAATGTTATTACCACGCTTATATTTNGAATTAATTAATTAGTTCAATTGAACTGATTTTCTGTAAATATTTTTACAAGAATGTTATTACCACGCTTATATTTTCCGTTTGGCATAATATAGGAGAGCCAGTTTTTCTTTGTGCATTTTCTAATAAATTCTGTGTAATGCAGTACTAAATTATTTTATTTAAAAGAATTAATTTATCATGAAAGTAATCTTCAACCCAGTGCCATGAACACACACAATATGGACTCTTGCAGCCACTGATATAATGTGCTTTTATTGAACAGTTTCTCCCTTAAAATGGTATCCTGTACCCTCAAGCCATGCACCGAGTTAAATCCAATAGTCACTGAAAACAAATACTATGCATGTTCTCTCGCCTAACACTCTGAGCAACCACATAACCTCGTCTTTGCCACAATTCTGGTCATCTGCCGAGTGCAAGAGTGCTGCTCCTTGTGTTATGTTGCATCTCCCATAAAGAATTTATCACAATCTTTAACAGAATACACAAATTGACCAACAAATCACAAAAGAATCTCGTACAAAGTTTACAAACCAAATCAAAATTGTCCAAAAAAAAAAAACTCAATTTTTTGTTGCACGAGTTAAAAAAAATTTCCATTTTGATCAGAATTCGACTAAATGGCTACAACTTGCCATATGCCACGAGTCGAATGCGTGGCAATACTGCATGCGAGGTTTAAACCGACGAGCACCAGAGAATCGTAGCATAAACACTAGAAAAAAAAAATTTTGTTTGCGGTATTACAAATTTTATTTTCAAAGACACGTGCTTGACGCTGTAAAAGCTTGCAATTGCCTGATATTTCCGTGTCTTTCAAACGGGCGATAACTGTGATTGTGGGTACAAGGAAATAAACATAACATGGTTGTATACAATTTTATTAAAAAGTAAATACAACTAGTAACATAAATTTGAGAGCACAAATAACTAATGCTAACATGTGAACAACATAACTTGCCTTTGGCTCAAGTAGGTACCTGTGGCGGAGCGTCAGTACGGTCATACAGACACCTGAAACCGGAGTTTCAAAAAGCAGAGTTTGTGTAGAGTTTGTGTATGGCGTAAATGCTGCATCTCGAAACCGAGGTTTGTAATTCGAGTTTAGCGTCGAACCTTAGGTTTTCTCTGCAGTACGCACATCGAAACTTCGGGTTTCGTTTGTAAATATGGTGCTAAATGTACAACAGGATATGTTGAAGTGTAATACAAGGTATTTCATTGGTTAAAAATAATGTGTGTAAATGCTAAGTGATTATATAATTGTGCTGTAGGTACAAAAAAAATATGTTGCATCTTAAAGAAAATTACAAATTGTCATTTTTAAAATTATGTTGTGTCAAACAATGCACGCAACATTAAATAACTTTATTTATTTCCTTTTCGTATCACCATATCAAAAAAAAGATTTCTTTCCCCCTCCCATTGTTTCGATACTAGTGGCATATAACACATGAAGCACAAATTTCCAAAATGGAGTTTCGTACGACTGTATAAACACTTCACTAAAACCTTAGTTTGAACAGTTTGGTTTCCGCTGACTGTATAAATGTACTGTCTCTCTTCATACTAAAACTGTGTGTGTGGCGGTTGTACTGGCAGTGGACGATGTTTACGTCAAACCCATACGTACGACATGCCTTTGAGTATAGGGCTTAGAAAATGATCACATATGATCAGCACATGGTTCCAACAATAAATACAGTATTCCATTGCATAGTCATACATTGGTGTAGCTATTATGTGAACCAAACCACTTGGTTTTCAGTGCGACTAGGAATAGTTATGATCCCAGTCTGTACTGACCATCCCCTGTAAAGGGTGTAATTGACCCTTACAAGGGTTCCTTTATGCAAACTTCTAGTAAAGGGAAGTGTACTGCTAATGACAAACACAGTAGCCCGTGTGCTTCTTTCCTCTCCTTCCGTCGGCACAATCTGTGCCGACTGAAGGACCTGGCGTAAAGGGAGGGACCCTTTACGACTTGGCGAGTGATTACCGAGCACTTTGTTTTTGGCTTGACTTATCTTTGGGCCCACACACACACTACTATTGCTCGGTGCAGCTAAGTGCATTATCGTTTCAGCCGCTCGCACATCTAGCAACTAACGTACCATTCTCGCCTCCTGCTCTCGCACACTTGGCAAGTGGAACCTGTTACCTAGCAACCAGTGTGGGATCTTCGGAGTGTTGAGGTTTGGAATACATTTATACAAGTTTTGGTGAGGTAGCAAAGCGTAACTTTCCGGTTCAATGATGCCACGTGGAATTGTGAAATTTGCATTTTACACTCCGAGGCTGCAATATGGCACACTTTGCTAGTTTCAAACCGTCAAAGATGGCTACTGTGTTCAGTTTCCCAATCGTAATTTCGTCCCAAGGTCATCTGTGACGTAGCACTGCCAGCACACCCACCACTGTGTCTAGATGCTGCACTACTAATGTACAAGTGGAATACGGTAAATGTGAGNCAGCACTGCCAGCACACCCACCACTGTGTCTAGATGCTGCACTACTAATGTACAAGTGGAATACGGTAAATGTGAGAGGTGCCGACAGCCGGCTGTGGGGAGCGACAACCTTCGCTCGACACATCGGCCCGGCCCTGCACTTACTATCTCAACTACCACACACTCATGGCTGTGCAATCGCTTCTCCTACTCGTTGCACTGAGCGAGCATTCTGCTCTGCCTTGCATCGCAGGGTAGGCAAAACTGTCTTACTGACCCAACTATTCTCGCTCCATATCACCGTAATAATGCCCGACTGGCTACAGGCAATCCACGCCTCGGGAAACCTCTTAAAAATTCTATAAGAACCGAAGTTCACCGAAACACTGCATTTACCTCGAAGAAAAGTATATTATTGTACACCTAGACTAGAATTGTATGCAGCCTTGTGCAATACTGACGCTGGCGGGACGCATCAGCATTTTAATGCGTCGAAGGTTGGCGCTGGTTATGTTACAAGTACTCGCAACGTACATCTCTGTCGTCTCGCATGCGGAACACCCTAAGTGGGCCGTGTTGCGAAGGCACGGCACCAAAAGTGCACGCTTCTCGTCAGGATGGCTGTTCCGTTGGCTGTCGACTTGGTAACCCACACTGCAGTGTGCACAATACAACAGGCGGGTTAGGGATTAGAAGTATCGATATTTCAAAATACCAATATCATGCCTAGCGCTAGCTGGTTTTCGTGAGAATACACAAATATTTACACACTGCTGTTATTCTATAAAAAATGTCATCCAGCCACCTACAATTTAGGCAATCAAAATTCTGAACAGCTGTAGTCACATACAGATATTGCTGATCACTATTGAAACTATGATACACAATAATACTATTGAAACACACACAACTGTACATGAATTTTTGCCACAAAAGATAATCCACATATTATTTTTGTTTTTCACAAACTTAACCTTTTACTATAATATATGAATGAACCTTAAAATACTACTCACAAAGCTTACTTAGTGGAAGGAATAAAATGAGTTCGATGCTAAATTTACATGCAAAAACTTTCTTCAACATATGCTTATAAAATTTGATTTGATTAAAAAAAAAAATGTTCTCGTTCTGAATTATAACAATGTAATTGGCAAATTAACGAAATGAAAAACAAATATGCTTATTGCAGTATTTTTTTGTGGCATTGCGTGTTTCTTAATGTGTGTTCGTCACTAACTCAGTCCTGGGCGAGTGGTTGCAAGATTTTTAACTAGGGGTGGGTCAAATCCAAGTCCATATCCAAGTCCTTAAAAATATTCTTGAATCTTCAACCCAAATCATAAACTACGCTACAAAAACAGTGGGAATGAACAGGGAACACCGCTACAGAGATAAGAATGGATGCAGACTATAGAAACAGCAAGATCGTTCAAAGGTGAAATGATGATTTGCAGGACAATGAAACCTAGAAATGCACCAGCGAACTGGAACATTGTTAGCGCCGACATGTTGTGAACTGCTGGCAGGAACGCACCGCCAGGTTAGGTTACAAAGCTAAAAGAACTTTAATGGTACCCTAAAATATTGTAGGTGTGCATATAGAATGGGTATGCGGGTATTTTTCAGTTTTGGTTAAGCTACGTCATGTATATAGTAAGTATGAAAAGTCAGGTTAAGATGTAAAACGTGCCTTTACCTGCTGAGCAGTCATGTTTTAAACTATCGCGGTGAAATAAGCACATAACCGTTTCTCCATTCACCTGTGCAATTACGAGCGCTTTTAGTAATGGTGGGTCACATGATTTTTTTTTTGTGAGCGAATACATCTATGCAAGTAATGGAACTGTAATTAAAACAAACAAAGACATTCAGCTCTTGGTAGGAATTTCAAAGTGCCATTAAAGCAGCAGATAGATTGCTAAAACAAATGACTGCAATGACAAATCCAGCATCAAATAATCATCTAAATAAACCTGAAAACTAGTACACTAAAGCATTTTAAAATTAATTGTGCGTAGACGAGTTGTAAAAGCATAGTCGAAATGAACGTGTTCTAGGAAACACAAANAAGCATTTTAAAATTAATTGTGCGTAGACGAGTTGTAAAAGCATAGTCGAAATGAACGTGTTCTAGGAAACACAAAAGCTATTTTCTGGTCCTGATTACATTACATACATCTGTTTCCCTTGCCATACACCAAAAGTTACAGAGGAATTTAGTACTAGATGGGTTTTTTAAGATTCACTTCTTTATTTTAATATGCCACGATGATAACCCATTTATAACGTTCCCCCCAAGAAAGTTATCTAATCTGCAATGCCTATTTTGGTCCCAAACAAACCCTGCAGGAGTAATGTTAAACATTTCCACTGAATAACATATATATTTTTCGCTAAATGGTAGAAATTTGCTTCAAAACTTAATTTTTTTTTATTATTATAAACAAAGTTAAGGTGCTTGGATTCAATCATTTATGCACATAAACAAAAATATGTATTTCTGTTAACTTTTAGCCACCATTGCAGATCCATAGATAATGCAGTGTATGCATAATGCCAACGAACTGTAACGTAAACAGGTTTGATTTGAGTTGTACTTCGAAATCTCGCTATGTCAATGGATTGTTTTATTCTGTGGTCATCATCTTCATCCATTGTTATTGTTCAACATTTTCACCTGGTGCACAATTTTGACTACACAGGAATTGAACAGAAGCCAATTTAATTGGGAAAAATGTTTATAATTGCAAGATACAAATATGAGAGTGGATAAAATTTAAAAAGATAGGCAATGTTATAAAATGTCAGAAGACTAGTTAGCCTAATCCAACCTTAAAGTTGAAAATCACGCATCATGTTGGCAAAAAGAGAAGAAAAAAATTAGTGCCAGTGCATTTGTTAAATCATTCTTCTAAACAAGATTTCCATGTGTCCCGTTAATTTTTAGTGTAAGTAACCATTTGTTTCACTACAATTGAAATGTGCTGTTAAAGGAAACCTAACCTCAACCTGTTATATAGAATCTTTTATTTAAATCCTGTCTCGAATTTTCAGATCCCTCAAATCCCTTCAATGAATCTTTGATTCGACTGTCCCTTCCCCTAAACATAGTTCTACCTTTTCACCGTATTACTGCAACACTTATACATATGCTCGCAGCAGATCCCATATCAACTGGTACAGAAAAAAATCTTGTTACGAAGTTTCTCAGTTTGAGATACCTTTCACTGTGAAGCATTTCTTTCGGATTCCTGCCACTAGTAACATTGTTAACAGCAGTCTAATAAGACGTACTTCTGGCTTCAAGCAAACAACTGGAGTCAGCTTTTGCACTGCATGCAGAGTTCATACTATACGACTTCCAATGTATGTAGCAACCAATTGCGCACGACCACAGAAACCTGGCTCATTACTTTTCCACAGGCCCTCGTTGGTTCCTACTTGGTGAGTTATCCTGACAGACGGCGGATGTGGAACGTGACGTTTCTCGGTAACAAGCGCCACGTCCGCGTGCAAGGAACGAGCAGCGCTCGATAACAACACAGCACGTCAAGAGAGGTTCGTGCAAGCAACACGTGAAGCAAACTCTTGGGAGAGAGTGCCTATTGCGAGGCCTTCTGCAGGTCCCCTCGCTATGCAAGCATTGCACCCCGCCAGCAGGGACACCTGGTTTTTGCAAATTGATATCTATGCACTTGCTGTATTTCAATTTTATGTTCGTACTGGCACCTTTTCTTTCGTTATTTGCCTCGTGGCTACACTAAGAGATTTCCATAAATTGATTGGCTTAGTTAAAATCATATTACTTCAATACTGAACATTTGCGAATCACGAGAAGACACCCAATTCACGTGGCAGAACCNAAGCATTTTAAAATTAATTGTGCGTAGACGAGTTGTAAAAGCATAGTCGAAATGAACGTGTTCTAGGAAACACAAATGCTATTTTCTGGTCCTGATTACATTACATACATCTGTTTCCCTTGCCATTCACCAAAAGTTACAGAGGAATTTAGTACTAGATGGGTTTATTAAGATTCACTTCTTTATTTTAATATGCCACGATGATAACCCATTTATAACGTTCCCCCCAAGAAAGTTATCTAATCTGCAATGCCTATTTTGGTCCCAAACAAACCCTGCAGGAGTAATGTTAAACATTTCCACTGAATAACATTGTTACATTCTCATGTACAACTTATATATTTTTCGCTAAATGGTAGAAATTTGTTTCAAAACTGAATTTTTTTTTTAAAATTATAAACAGAGTTAAGATGCTTGGATTCAATCATTTATGCACATAAACAAAAATATGTATTTCTGTTAACTTTTAGCCGCCATTGCAGATCCATAGATAATGCAGTGCATGCATAATGCCAACGAACTGTAACGTAAACAGGTTTGATTTGAGTTGTACTTCGACATCTCGCTATGTCAATGGATTGTTTTACTCTGTGGTCATCATCTTCATCCATTGTTATTGTTCAACATTTTCACCTGGTGCACAATTTTGACTACACAGGAATTGAACAGAAGCCAATTTAATTGGGAAAAATGTTTATAATTGCAAGATACAAATATGAGAGTGGATAAAATTTAAAAATATAGGCAATGTTATAAAATGTCAGAAGAATAGTTAGCCTTAATCTAACCTTAAAGTTGAAAATCACGCATCATGTTGGCAAAAAGAGAAGAAAAAAATTAGTGCCAGTGCATTTCTTAAATCATTCTTCTAAACAAGATTTCCATGTGTCCCATTAATTTTTGCAGTAAGTAACCATTTGTTTCACTATAATTGAAATGTACTGTAAAAGGAAATCTAACCTCAACCTGTTATATAGAATCTTTTATTTAAATCCTGCCTCGAATATTCAGATCCCTCAAATCCCTTCATTGAATCTTTGATTCGACTGATCCTTCCCCTAAACATAAGTTCTACCTTTTCACCATATTAATGCAACACTTATACATATGCTCGCAGCAGATCCCATATCAACTGGTACAGAAAAAAATCTTGTTACGAAGTCCCTCAGTTTGAGATACCTTTCACTGTGAAGCATTTATTTCGGATTCCTGCCACTAGTAACATTGTTAACAGCAGTCTAATAAGACGTACTTCTGGCTTCAAGCAAACAACTGGAGTCAGCTTTTGCACTGCATGCAGAGTTCATACTATACGACTTCCAATGTACGTAGCAACCAATTACGCACGACCACAGAAACCTGCCTCATTACTTTTCCACAGGCCCTCGTTGGTTCCTACTTGGTGAGTTATCCTGACAGACGGCGGATGTGGAACGTGACGTTTCTCGGTAACAAGCGCCACGTCCGCGTGCAAGGAACGAGCAGCGCTCGATAACAACACAGCACGTCAAGAGAGGTTCGTGCAAGCAACACGTGAAGCAAACTCTTGGGAGAGGTGCTGGAGAGTGCCTATTGCAAGGCCTTCCGCAGGTCCCCTCGGTACACCGGCTTAAGTCGCTATGCAAGCATTGCACCCCGCCAGCAGGGACACCTGGTTTTTGCAAATTGATATCTATGCACTTGCTATATTTCAATTTTATGTTCGTACTGGCACCTTTTCTTTCGTTATTTGCCTCGTGGCTACACTAAGAGATTTCCATAAATTGATTGGGTTAGTTAAAATCATATTACTTCAATACTGAACATTTGCGAATCACGAGAAGACACCCAATTCACGTGGCAAAACCATTAAATCATGACAATGGATCCTAATAATGGAATCACTCCTGCGAAAGTCAAGATGTCCCTGCTTNCATTAAATCACGACAATGGATCCTAATAATGGAATCACTCCTGCGAAAGTCAAGATGTCCCTGCTTATAAGCTAAATGCTAAGACTAGGGTGGTGCCAACCTGGAGTGCGAGAGAGAATCAAAGCAATGCCGAAATACCTTTTCCACTACATGAAACTTCCTCAAAATTGGCCCTCCTGCAAAACTATCTTTCCATAACGTCTTGGGAGTTTGGCGGTGCATCTTAAAGGCAGGTTAACTATTGTGACAATAGCAGTTTCACGACTGCAAACTTTTAACACAACCTTTCGAAATAAACCTCTCTATACCTGCAATTATTGTAACATAAACAGTGACTAGAACGCATGGTGAACTGTAGGCAATGAAACGTTCAAATGCAGTTTTAACACCTGAATAAAAGGGTAATACAGCAACTGAATGTGGTCAATTAATTTAGTTTCTCTTAGCTTCTTCCTGTCTTGTACTGATCAGCATAATTATGTTCATAGCNCTGAATGTGGTCAATTAATTTAGTTTCTCTTAGCTTCTTCCTGTCTTGTACTGATCAGCATAATTATGTTCATAGCGGATGAACCTGTGCCAAAAGTGTTTTTACTTTGAATCAGGTCAGAAATACAGGTTAACCAAGAGACGAGACAAAGCNAGATGAACCTGTGCCAAAAGTGTTTTTACTTTGAATCAGGTCAGAAATACAGATTAACCAAGAGACGAGACAAAGCTACAGTCAAATTTTATAAAAAAAATGGTCACAATATAACAGAATGGAAAATAGCGCAAGCGCTGTCATGCAAAGAAGTAGCTTTCAGTATTCTGAAATACTTACGAAGGCTACCAGGTGGTTATTCAAAGGTTGGCAAGGGTATTATAGATAATGGTGCAATTCTTCTATTCATAAAGACTTCTTACTGGCCTGTCTTTTAGCAAAGACATCTATGAAAACATATTGTTTTACTAATTAACTATTTCACACTGTAACGGTGGCTACACTACAACTGTCTAATAAGTCAGCAAAGAGTTGAAGAATGTGCGGGACAACCACGGCACGTTATTCAGAGATACGCTAGTTGGACGTCAAACGAAAGTTCACAGAGAATGTGAACGGCTGCGCCGGAGAATCGAGACCAAGAAGTGATGCTGCAAGGAGGCAATCAGGTCCACATCCAATAGTAAACAAGAAGAGCTCCGTAGAACTGACGAAAGAAGTTAAATGCTTGCCCTCAGGAAGGACTGCAAATGAGGACAAAACTAGCCATCAAAGATATGGTATGGAAATTGAACAACAGGAACTTCATATACAGTGGGTAACACAAAGATATTGCGAAATACTGTTTGATGATTCCCGTATCTGTTGCACTGCACGCTATATCTTAATGCCATTGCACGAGTGACAGCCGATAAAGGTAGAACTGGTACAGTAAAGCTGAGCATAGTGTTTGCTTCTGAAAACAGTAACAGCAACGTCTTTTNGCCGATAAAGGTAGAACTGGTACAGTAAAGCTGAGCATAGTGTTTGCTTCTGAAAACAGTAACAGCAACGTCTTTTTGTCAGTCAACTACACAAAGTCATATTTTTATATAAACACATCAGCAGTAATGCACAATGATAAAGGATTGTTTATGCTGTGAAGAAAATTACAACAAAATCTGTAACCAAAATACAGAAAAAATAATTTTAAAAAGATAGCACTTTGCTATTACATGAAATTATAAACACCTAGTAAATCTACCCCAACTTTGAAGGTCTGTAATATCAAAACCAAACAACGTACAAACTTGATTGACCAATCAAATGAACCGTGTAACCGTGAAGTTTGTTTACCATACATTCATAAATGTTCAATGTGACCACTACAAGTAGCCGAAATTAAATCTACGCGATGATCAAACTTGTTCCACACTCTTGTCAGCATGTCCGGTCTTAGGGTTTGGATGGCGTCCATAATTCTTGTTTGAGGTCATTAATGTTAGCCGGCAATGATGGACGAAACACTTGATCCTTTATGTACCCCCATAGAAATTGCACGGGGTAAGATTTGGACTTCTTGGGGGCCAGTGATGAAGAGTCTGGTCACCAGCTGCTCCTCGACCAATCCAGCGTTGCGGCAACGTCTCGNGCCGATAAAGGTAGAACTGGTACAGTAAAGCTGAGCATAGTGTTTGCTTCTGAAAACAGTAACAGCAACGTCTTTTCGTCAGTCAACAACACAAAGTCATATTTTTATATAAACGCATCAGCAGTAATGCACAATGATAAAGGATTGTTTATGCTGTGGAGAAAATTACAACAAAATCTGTAACCAAAATACAGAAAAAATAATTTTAAAAAGATAGCACTTTGCTATTACATGAAATTATAAACACCTAGTAAATCACAACGAAGAAAAAATTAATGTACAGGTTGAGTATAAAAGAATACCCCAACTTTGAAGGTCTATAATATCAAAACCAAACCATCTAAAACCTTGATTGATCAATCAAATGAACCGTGTAGCCGTGAAGTTTGTTTACCATACATTCATAAATGTTCAATGTGACCACCACAAGTAGCCGAAATTAAATCTACGCGATGATCAAACTTGTTCCACACTCTTGTCAGAATGTCCGGTGTTAGGATTTGGATGGCGTTCGTAATTCTTGTTTGAGGTCATTAATGTTAGCTGGCAATGATGGACGAAACACTTTATCCTTTATGTACCCCCATAGAAATTGCACGGGGTAAGATTTGGACTTCTTGGGGGCCAGTAATGAAGAGACTGGTCACCAGCTGCTCCTCGACCAATCCAGCGTTGCGGCAACGTCTCGTTCGGGTATCCGCGAACAGCTAGGTGCCAATGGGGTGGCGCACCATAAAGGAAACATCAGACCGTCCCCTTCACATTGGTGTGTCGAATGCGAGCTCGCTACCCCCTCACCACCTCAAACCGAGAGTTACGAACGCCATCCAAACCGTAACACCGGACATGCTGACAAGANGTTCATTTGATTGGTCAATCAAGGTTGTAGGTTGTTTGGTTTTGATATTATATGCTTACAAAGTTGGGGTACTCTTTCATACTCACCCTGAAATATAAATACTTCAGAAACTAATATTACAGATACCTCTGTAGAGGAAATAATAAAAATACACTAACACATAAAATCTAGAACAGTAAATTGGACAACCAACAATAATTCAAATGTTTTGTGTGATTTTGAATTTAAAAAAAAAAAAACCTTGACTGGACACAAGAAGTTGGGGCACTCTGTTTTACATACACTTTACAGAGATTTACACAACCATCAACGGAAGTAGAGACATAGAGAACTCTCAGGTGTGCACCGACCCTAAAAACGTNAGAGACATAGAGAACTCTCAGGTGTGCACCGACCCTAAAAACGTGTTTTTACTACATGTCAATTTAACATAAATTAAAATCTATTTTATTCAAATTTCACTTGACAATTTACAAAATTAATTATATACATAAAAACTTATTTTCATAAAGTAAAATCATGAAATATACACCATTGTGCCACACGTACATTGGCAGCTAAGCTCATGATCATCAAACATTCCCTTATGTAACGTGATAAAACTTACATAATAAAACCAAGACTTGTAGGCCAATCATTCCAGGCGAGGAACAACAACAAACCTCCCGACTGAAACCGCTCAGCCGCGCCAGCATCGGCGCACAACAATAAACAGTCTGTGGTGAAGGTGGTGCTGGGAGCGGAGCCCGGCGCGAGACGCGCTCCGGCAGTCTACCGCTCCAGCAGCAGTGCGGTGTTCCACGCTCCGCACCTCACGTGCAGCACCTTCTTGCCGACGGGGATGGTGACCTTGACCATCTCGTCGTAGCAGTTCTGACAGCCGCACACGTCCACCAGCTGGCCGTAGGCGTTCCAGCCGCACCCCCACACCGACCCGTCCGCTGCAACCCCCCGCCATCATCACCCACCCCGCTCTTTCCATCAACTGCCCACACTGCCACACAAACCTGCAAATTTATTTCACAGCGTCTCCATGCACGATGTGTGAGCAATAAAGAAAACTGTGTGCTGTCATGTGATTGGTTAAGCGCATGTTGCTTCAAAATTATAAGCCTCCCTCATTTAAGTTAACACAGGCAGTTTCTACCGTGAAACATAATTCCCTCCAAGGACTTTGTAAATTACAAATGCACCGAAGCTGTACAACACCAGATTTCCTGGAACCGTTAGCAAGAAACCTTGAGAACACTAAAATAGTCTGGAAAAAATAAGGAAAGCATCTGAAGTAAAATTCAAATAATGAACAAAAACAAGTCAGCACAAAGATTATTTTAATACATGGCTGAGTACATACCTACAGCCCCTATTTTACACTTATCAAGGGACAGTACAGAAATGGTGTATGATGTAGGAAAGTGCAAGAAAAGGAATATGCTAAAATAAATCAGAGGTTATGTCCAGATGGGGAATACATGTGCATATAAACACAAATATTATATATAAAAGAACATGGTATATTTTAGGGATGGGTCGGTTCGGTTCTTCGGTTCCAATTTATACCGGTTCTCGAGGTTTGACTCGGAACCGGTTTTAGGTTAACAACAACTACTCGGTTCTCGTTTCTACACAGCAATGGCAAAACTCTGCCGTTACAAAAATAACTACAGTACATACTCGCGTATAGCGTGCCCTTATTTTCCCAAAACAAAGGAAAAACTTTCTGAAGTGCGTGCTATACAAGAAAAAATAAGCCAGCAGTTGTTGATGTTCTTTTAACGACCGTAGGTTACCATTATCGCACAGCACGCTACAATGTTTTGGCTTTTTGCGCCACGAGTTACTTAATTAAAGTATTTTCCAAACATATCACAATCACCACATATTAATGTAAAAAAACGGATAATTTGTTACATATTTACTAACCTTGAATAAATTTAATAACATTTTATCTGTATACATTAAAACTTATCTTCACACTTTGTTATTGTTCAATTCTTCCATAGGTTAAATAAAACATTTAATGAATTTTACCTGCATTGGTTTAATGAAGTTGCAAGCAAAATGCAAGTATTCCAAATAGAACCAAATAGTGGAACCTATATTTAAATTGTAGAATCGGAACCATTAATTTTTGTTATTTGACCCATCCCTAGATATTTAAATCGTTTCAGCCCATTATTCACAAAACCTTTAGAAATGCCTGTTTTATACTTGTAGAGAATCATGTAAACAAACATTTTTGTTCGTTTCGATTTAGTTTCCAACATTGTTGTAAATTAATTGTGAAACAAAAGTAATAATAATTACATTTCACGTGCTGGAAAAATATAAAACTGTAAATCAATAACAAATGTCACCTGAAAGCGAAATCTACAAAGTGGCAGCTATCTAAAAGAAAAACGTAATCGGTCACTTTTGCTCGTTCATATTTTCTTACGAAAATGAACAAATACAGTTTCAAGCTTTTTTTTTTTCTTTCAGTAAAGTGCGAAAAAGCCACAGCCTCATTTTATTCTTTAATATTTGCTACGAAAAAACCTAAGATGCAGGAAGTGAATCGTATGTCAGTGCACGTTTTGGGAATGCGTACCATTTTAAATATAGATCTGGCAGGACCAAAATAAATTGGCGTAAGAGACGGGAGAACTTAAGGTACAGGAATGCAAAAACTGGGTTCTACTGTATTTAAATTTCAGCATTGCAATCAAGATTTTAATTGAGTGAATTGGTACAACTAATGCTGCTCATCATGCCAGAAGAAAATCTTAAGAACAGTGCAAAATATTAACTATCGATGTTAAAATGACGAGTGAAGCATAAGAAGTTCCGACATGTTTGGTCCGAATGCTGCAAAGGTGAAGACCACAGTATTACGGCTTGCTGTTATATTTATGCTATAAAAAACACACACATGAAGGCCACCGGATTATTTCTCAAGCACGCAGAACCACAAAAGTTCTCCCTGCAGCTCGCTACCCGGAGACACGAGAGGCTAGCGAAGCAAGACAGGAGCAACAGTTACCTAGGAGGGCGATGGTGTGCCTGGTGCCGCACGACACCTCGACGACCGTGCGGTCCTTGGTGCCCGGCCACTCCACGACCGTGGGCACGGCTTGCACGGTGATGGCGGCAGGCCTCTTCCCCTCGAGGCGGCTGCGCTTCCCGCCCACCGTGTTCTCGGACGGGAACCCCAACTGGCCGCAGTCGTTCCAGCCGAACATGTAGAGCTCCCCGTCGGCGGTGACGCAGGCCGAGTGCCAGCCGCCGGCCGACACCTGCACCACGTTCAGGCCGGAGAGGGCCGACACCTCTCGCGGCCTCTCCTCGTTCTCCAGCTCCCCGTGGCCGAGCTGGCCCCGGCTGTAACACGAGCCCAGCATTACCGCACAGCCTCTGTTCAGAGCAGACAGTGCGTCTAATCATTCACCCTGCAACCATGCTGGATGCATAGGTAAATGCAGTAATGCCCTGATATTACACAGTCATGGTTCCTGAGAATGACTTTCCGCAACCCAAAATTAGCAGTAAAACTAAAAGTATTGTTATTGTGTGTGAACTCTACAGTTCATAGTCATTGGTGCAAGAAAATCGAACCAATTTTTTACATTGTGACATACCTTTGAATGATAGACACACTGCAGCCGCTTAATTTTATTACTGTGGGCTAGTAAATGTACTTTAGAGTTCCCTTGTAATTTCTTCTATTTTTTCCAAGGGTTTTCCATTTTCTCTCTCCCTCTATCTATCTATATCTATATCTTTATCTCTATCTATCTCTCTTTCTCTATACACACTACAGATTTTGTGATGATTCCTGAGAACTACCTCGAAAAACCCCTGTATTCATAAAATGTGTTTCAAATGAAAAATTATTTTACTCAATAGTGGACATTTTCCAAACAAAACGCATGGAAAGGTGGAACCCCTACCACCTTACGTAAGCCATAGTTCGCAGCTAAAGAGAGACACTTACAACTGTGTTGGTCATACGCAAGCATGTACGTTTGTACAATGGAAAGTTCCAACGACTTTCAGACACACAAGTCACTAAAACCAATCACAGGGAATACTTGTTATATTGCAACAAGACATTGGCATGAAGTGTTTGATGGGCCAGACCAGCAAATATAGGTGTTGAGGGTATAAAGCACTATTACATGCAGACAAATACAGCAGTATTACTGCTACTGTTCTATCATTACGAATTTTTGTGATATGGTTATAATGGTTGCTGTAGTAAATATGTCATGCTAGATTTCTGCACCGCTTAGGTTAGGCAACGCAGGTATGGTCCATACGGTATAAGAAGGCCACTTTCTGACAGTCAGTGAGTGGCAACTTAATGTTTACGAAACAAACAAAGTGCCATTTACAAAATCCTGTATCAGCTGATGCACGAACGAACAAAAGTTAAAATTACGTTGGCTATTCTGAGTGCACTGCCAATGCACATCACAAAAGCAGAAAATACGCGGGTAAGAAAGNGTAGAAAATACACGAGTAAGAAAGAGTTCTTACATTTATTAATGCATTTTATTTTACAAGGACACAAAACAATGGTTGTTAGTGTTAAAAACTAAACTTCGTGATAATGTAGTTATGTATAGGTGTTCAAAATGAAATGTACAATAGAACGATACGACGCAGAAAAGCTTTCTGAAGTTGTGCTAACTTCAGAAAGTTTTTTCACGTAGTATCATCCCTCTCCAACCTCGCTTTCAACACGTCCTTGATATTAATTCGAAAAGCATATAGAAATATTGCATAATATTGTTGAATTATTTTTCTATTAATTTGACGAAACGACACGAATTTGAAATATATTTCCAGCCCGTAATCTAAGAACAATCAACTTAAAATAATACGCTATCTGTTATCCAAAAACAGCGGCTCAAACTTCGCCGTGACGCGCTGTGCGCGCGATCTCTCGGATATTATGCGAGGTATTACCAGCCAGAAATGAACCTCTTTTTTGCGCGATATATAACGAATTTACAAACAAATGCCAATAGTTATATTTTTCCACGAGCTCTGCATAATTTTTAAAGTAACATATATTTCATTTAAATTATTTGGAGTAAAAGTCATTTATATTCGGCCGGTAATCGTTCGTCTACGTAAATTATACGCCATATTATTCTTATGAAACCCATCTCCTTGTTTGTAGAAAGTGAGACGCGTGAATAGTTTTTAAGCTATTCTAATGTTATTCCACGTCACATATTTCCAACTCGAATATATTAGCTATAACGCCCAAAGTGTGATAATAGATACAACAGACCGTCTCGCAAATGTTAACCCAAATTCACTATCTCGGACAAATTAAAAAAGAGTTAGCAAATATTTAATTATTTGCAACATTTTATATTTTTACTTGTATAACCTACTTATTTTTTTAGACAGATGTCAGTCTTAAAGTATCTTAAAATTTGTTTAGCATAACAGTACAATGGCAAGTGGATTAGCTGACAGCGTGTTGATAAAAAATACAGCCCCGACTTGACGGACCAGCTGATGGCGGAAGGATACACAGTCACATGTAGTCAGATGTAAACAGTGGCGCTATTTTCGCAGACCTGTCAGAAAACGGCCTTCTTATACAGTATGGACTATATGTATGTATTCAGACGTGTTAGCTAATTTTTCTATTAGAACACATCTTTAGATTTTTACAAGAGTGGGGAGTACGGGCGGATCCAGAGGTGGGTCTCATTGACACAAAACTGTCCTGTGAATATTTTAAAACTGAAATGAAATATCAGAATTGTTAAAATAATTTTATTTAATTAATTTAATATTGCTTCCTAAAATTTGGATGAGAGAATGTCCCCCTCCCACGAACCTTAATTCAGGGTTGTTCTGGGAACTAGCTCTCTCAATAAGGGGGTTAGCTTGCCGTGCTACACGAATGTACGGCGTGTCTAAGGACTTGACTGCCGCACTGTCTACCCGCATGAGAGCGTGGGTATACTCACGTGCCGGTTCCCCAGGAGAAGACCAGACCGTTGTCCGTGAGCAGCAGGACGTGCTCTATGCCGCAGGACACGTCCGTCACCCGCAGCCCCGGCGTCGGCAGCTGCGACGGGATCGCAAACATCCGACCTGCCGCAACAAAGACAAGCGTTTCCGCAAGAGCAGGCAGAGGGACGCTGCATCCTCGCCCACCCGACAGCAACACTGTAGTCTCGACACTCCACATTGAAAAGAATCCCCGAGTATGTTGCATTTGTTATCTTTTATTAATTCCAATTAAGAGAGAGAGTATTATGCTAGGATATATTCCCAGGAACCGTTATGTTATATTACACTTCCTGTAATATCTTGGGTGCCTGGGTGTCCCCAAATATCAAGACGTTATATCTGCACTGTCATACTGAAACATTTTTTAAAAACACAACTCTACTTATAATTTTTACTGCACTATTTCTAACCTTCAGTTTTGAAGTGGAAAAACCCCTTCAGCATTGCTACGTTCCATACGAGAACAATGGGTCTTAACGTTAATATACATTCAGAATAAATTGTGTGAATTCAAAATTTCTACACAGATTTTTGATATGTGTAGTAAGCCATAATTTCATGTTACGAACAATTTTTATAATGAAAGAGCTTTACAGCAGGGATTGCAAGAATTTCTGCATTTAATTTTTTTTTTGTTTTATTTAATTTTATTTGGGTTACACTAAAATTTTTTACTTGAAGGCATTTCAAAATCTTTAAACAAAAGAAAAGTAATAATGTAACTTGCACTATAGACCTCAGGTGTATATCTCAGTTGCTTAAGAGATAACAAAGATAGATTTCAGAGGTTGGTGAAACAAAACTAAATATTTGTAAAGTTTAAACTACAATTTGCTTGTCTGTTTCTTAGCTCAATGACAGCGACATCCTGTTTATCTAATGAGTGAGTGTAAGTAGTTTATCGTGTTGGAAACACGTGAAGTGACTGACTCGCCGCTAGTAATCTCATCTCTGTGGCCAGAGCTAAACTGTCTAGTCTCCCCGTACTTGTTTAGTATTCATAATACCGTACTACGTATATGAATTTTCATAAAATATATACATTCATTTTGTGAAATTCATTATTTTACACTTATAGTGTAATATTCTGAAGTTTTATTAGTATCCATAAATAGGACCTATATTAAGATATTTTTTAAATTGAACATTTGTGTGGTATTGGTTTTTATAATCAAAACATACTAGCATGATTTTTTTTTTCAAATTTTAATTCTGTAGCACTAATGTTCCTTCTGCAGTAAAGAAAATCAAAGTAATTTTTTTTTTAAATCCACAATAAAATTAAATTTGTCATGAATACAAAGAATAAACTTTGTAATTACTTGAATAAAATAACGCCAATAAAAATATTGTTTAACATGGTTTTACCCTAGCTACAATAGTAATAAATAAGTAATGAATACGTTAATAATGCCAATAAAAAAATGATTTATATTGGTCAAAAACACCATGTTATTACACTGACATGTGTCATCTAATATTTGAGTGGAATAGGAGTATGTAACATTCAACACTATAATTAAACTTATCCTTTTACTCAATATTATTGAACTGAATTTTTTGGGGGTTTCCCCAAAGTTTTTAAAAGTGATTTTTATTAAAGAAACCCACATGTGTTTTTTAGGTTGGGTTAAACTGTAGCAACCCTGTCGTGAACTGTACAATGCATTACACATAGGACATGAAGATATAGGCTTTTCAAGGTAAAGTGAGCACTTTTGAGGACCTTTTTACTTTTTCCTTTCAGCCGTTTTTTTCATCCTTTAACCACGTTTTAAAATAAATATTGCCATGCAACTAATAAACACAGTGTGTATATTCCACCGCACTTGGAAGTTAACGTCTAAGGCTAAAATAGCATATATTTATTGACTATTACTCCAAACGAGACAGCTTTCAAAAGTGCTCACTTTACCATGAATAGCCAATATCAAGTATTCACGATACACTGGTGGAGTGTGTCAACACTTGGTAAGTTACAAGCACAACTTCTCTGAACCAACATAGATGGTCCAGTCAAAACTATTTACAATGCTGGGAGATGAAGTTCCTTGATCACAACCTGCTTACACTGACATACTATAAAGGTGCATTCCCCAAGCTGTGGCAAATACCGNACTATAAAGGTGCATTCCCCAAGCTGTGGCAAATACCGGTGGCTGCAGGAAATGTCGCGCAACTTGAGCCGCAACGGGCAACGTCCGACGCCAACAACAATCGCACAGGTTACCTGCTGTTGCTGCCGGCCAGTCAATCGATAATTAGATCGGTAAGTGCAAGTGTAATTGCATTACCAAAAAACTTCCTGGATATATATCGAGGTAACATGGCGAAAATGAGAGATTACTTTTGAATTTTGCTGCAACACAAGGAAATAACGAAATTGCAAATTTTCTTCATGTCACGTGAAATTGGAGGATGCGGTCTTAACTGATGACACAAAGTTAAAGGAACATTTTCGAGTGGATGCTAACCAGCTTAGTTATGTAAATTTTAGAACTTGTGGATAGTGATTGGGAAAACACTAAGCGATGGGATTGGTGCATATGCAGCGACTTGCTGCCATACAAGGCTCACTGCCGTCAAGTGGTACGTCGCAGGCCGACACTGAACTGCGCATTTAGCATAGCGCGAAACCTCTTTTAACACTAACATAAAGGGACCTGAATTTTTGCAGTTTGTAATAATGAGGTTTGTATAACCTGTGCTTGCAATAATTATAAAAATATAAAAGCATTTAAATGTTGACTCTGTAATTCAGCATGTTGGAAAACAAGATATTCGTATCGCCAGCATGACTTGCTTTTATCAGAAGACTTGACATTACGTTTTAATACAAATTAACAAATACTTTTTATAAAGCACAGTAATTAACATCAAATTCCATGTCTTAATCCCAAGGGGGAAGAAGAACATTTGGATTAATAAGAACTTTGTATTAAAGAGGGTTTTGATTAACGAGTTTTCATTGTACAAAGACTCCTGTATTCACAGCATGGGCAATGCACCTGAGATTCACAAATTTCCATTAATTTCTTTCAATGCTTCTTCAACTTTCTTGGACTTTGAGAACTTACAACTAGGTGATCAAAATGTAAAATTGACAACCACTTGCTAAACAAAACTCTCAATCAGTTGCAACGTGTGCACATCACGCCATGTCTCAAATCATGGATATGACACATGCCCACAAAGAAATTTGAATAAATAAAGCCCAAGCAGCCAAAGTCTACAGTCACACAATCCCAACACACAACACCACAGTGCTTTAAAGTTGCAGCACTAGACTGTGTAAACAACAGCACAAACACAAAATAAACTGCAAAATACTTAAACTATGCAAACAATAAAAAATATCTAATTCAGTATCCCAATTCATACATGCAAACTGACAATTTCTATAGCTTTGGTAGAATTATTAAGGACATAACACAACTTAGAATGGAAATCACTATCTCGTGATGCCAACAGGTGCTGACATGGCACATCAAATGAAAAAGCTAATTGAAAGGATAATTTTGCTCTCTTTACAAAGTAATCTTGTTGAGCCGCCACGCTCCGACATGAACCAGACTTCCAGCTCTTGGGTAGAGAACGCCTGCATGTCGGTGCAAATGTAACCTGACCACATACGCGTGTGCAATACAAAAGCAACCAGTCATCTGTTCCTCTCAAATTTCCTCCCTACAGGTACATACTAGTATTTTCCAATCGCACAACATGTTGTTCACAGTGTCCAGACGTTAGTTATAACATGGAGATTAAATTGTTAGTGCATAACACCCTGTTATGTTTATGTTTACCCAAGCTAAAGAGCTGTGAAACTAGTTTCACTCTGATTCACTACTGCATGGCGATGTAATTTTTTTAAAAATTAAATAGTTGTACTGATTAGCTTTTCTTTGGAGGAGGAGGATGAGGCGGAGGAGGTGTAGGAGGAGGAGGAAGGCGTGATGAGGGAGGAGGGAGGAGGAAGGAAGAAAGGAGAGGGAGGAAGAGAGGGAGGGAGGAAGAGAGGGAGGGAGGAAGAGAGGGAGGGAGGAAGAGGAAGATGGAGAGGGAGGAAGAGGAAGAAGGGGAGGGAGGAAGAGAGGGAGAGAGGAAGAGGGAGAGGGAAGGAGAGGGAGGAAGAGGGAGAGGGAGGAAGAGGTACAGGGAGTAAGAGGAAGAAGGGGAGGGAGGAAGAGAGGGAGGGAGGAAGAGGAAGAGAGAGTGGGAGGAATAGGAAATGAAGAGGGGGGAGGGAGAGAGACAGAGGAAGGAGGAGGGAGAGGGAGGCAGATTAACAAGGGGTGTGGAGGGGGTAAGGGAGGGGGGAGGGAGAGAAGAGTGTGGTGTAGGAGGTAGAAGGGGGAGAGAAAAAAACATATCAAACATAGTTACATTTGAAGTACTGCTCAAAGAAAACTCATGATGATATATATAATAGCTCTGGTTTAAAAATACCTCACCAAAAGCTAGACAAATCTTCCTTATCTACTTATAATAGCAAATGTTCATCAGTGGTTCCATTGCTGAAGTTTTGATGAAATGTACGTCCTGAAATGTTATTGCTTTGAGTGCGTTTCTGCTGGCCGTGGNGGTTCCATTGCTGAAGTTTTGATGAAATGTACGTCCTGAAATGTTATTGCTTTGAGTGCGTTTCTGCTGGCCGTGGGTCTTCCAGAATGCCCACTATTCTCAAATTACGTTCACCAGCTTTGAAACAAGAACAACTTTGGGGTGATGCAGCGGCCTCGCATTACCGTCGAACGCATCAAGTTTCTTTCGCGAGAGCAATGTGATTTGATAATTAGTGGCACCTCTCGATATGAATGCGACCAAGCACTCTGCACATGATCTGCTGGTTGCGATAAGACAGTTTAACACACGAACAGTAAGTGCACACGAAGCTAATACTAGGCTGAAAAGACTCAACATGGGATAGATCTGATTACTTATTTGGCGCTGGTACCTCTTAGCTTCATTAACCAGGAGCCCTATAGATCTTTTTAGTTGTGTCTGCTCACGTGACACCAAGTTTTAGACCGAGGTTACCGTGAATCCTTTGCTCAACATGTTTCAACATTTTGGCTCTCAAAACACGAATGTGACAAACATCGGCTAACAGTGCGACTGTTACGGCTACCCAGTAATAACCAAAGGCGTACAACACATGCACATAAGGGAACAAAGCCACATTCATCACTAATTTTGCTTCTCACATGCAGCTGGCTTATACAAAGAGAGTTCAAACACCCATGCGTGTGTCTGGAAGACGAAGAGAGTGATAAAATTAATGAAGTACCGGTAATGCAGGTTCGCTACTCATATCCTTGATTTAATTTCCCCGAGGGAAAAAAAAAAAAAATCGCTGATTTTCTTACAAGTTGCTGGTAACATAATAGCACGACAAATCAATAAATATAAACGTCAATTTTAAGATAATTACCAACCAAAACAAACTTCTCCTCCTCCATTATGGGTACGCACATCAGATAATTTCAGCCAACACAGTCNCTTCTCCTCCTCCATTATGGGTACGCACATCAGATAATTTCAGCCAACACAGTCTGAGTACGAAATTCGTACTAATTGGCATTCCTACACTATAAATATTATAAAATAATTAATGAATATAGTAGCCATGGGTTTTTTTTTTATTAATACATGTAATGCACAGTAGGTAAATCAAAGGAAACGTTAGGCTAATTGGTACCAAACAAAATAAAACGACTGAAGTGGAATACTAAATTAGACAAAGTCAAACACAAAATATATGCATTTGCTTCATTACAAGAACCTGAAAAAATTGTAAATACACACACACACACACACAGATATATATAATATAAAAAAAATTACGAAGCTGCAATACATAGCATAACTGGACATATTGTACAACCAATAACTGTGCATTTAATAATCTGAAGTTGACACATGCTGCAACTTAAAATTTTTGCACTGGGTACTTTGGGAGAAACATGCAACACAGTACCATCGTACTACTGAATGACAACATAAAACTTTACTACACGCACTCTACCTTAAGGCATGCCTGCAGCAGAATATTACTGTACATCGGTTACATAATTATGTATGGTACTTACAAGAATGGCCGAATAATTCACCTGAAAATACCACAACTATTGTACTTCATTCAATTCANATTATGTATGGTACTTACAAGAATGGCCGAATAATTCACCTGAAAATACCACAACTATTGTACTTCATTCAATTCAACTATTGTACTTCATTCAATTCATGAGATAATAAATTTTATTTGCAGTTTCAGGAATTTTGCGACAAAAGAAANTCAACTATTGTACTTCATTCAATTCATGAGATAATAAATTTTATTTGCAGTTTCAGGAATTTTGCGACAAAAGAAAATAATTTGCGTAGATTTTGCTTGCACTTCCATGACAGTACCTTCATTCCCATAACTAATTATTATTTCCCTGATCTTTCAGGTTAGTGATAACCCTGTAATGTATTGAAAACCTTCTGTTAATGCTCATTACAGTTTCTGTACAGTAATGAGCCCATTCTTAAAATCATTCAGTTAAGTGTTATTGAATTTACGGTTTAAAATAAGAGTTTACACAAGCCCACCACATCATTAATTTCAAAAGTAATATTCTGCAGCACCTAGCCTACAAAACATTTGCAAACAAATAGCCTGGGAAAACATTTCTAACCTAAACAAATTACGTGCAAATTCTAAATAATTTACAAGCATAACTTAAGAAACCAACGCAAGGTTTTGCACCTGCAGAAGACGTGAAAATATTTTTTAGAAGCCAAGCAGCCAAAGCAAACTTCGACAGAACTACACAAGCAACGTTACGGCAGTGTTTCGTTGCCTGAACTGATGCAGCTGCTAAAAAACCACGTGCGATGTTGTTCCGTTATTAAATACATTCTTGAGTGAGCAAGGAAATGGAACAACTGCTGCGTGCTTATTTCGCCTTTGGTTGAAAATAAACACGGGGACTGCACAGCACGTAAAACAAACTCCGCACGCCTTAACCTTACTTTGCGTACTGCATACTTAAAAACTTTAATGTACGTTGTATATGTAATATATCTTAACCACACTGAAAACTACATAAATACATCTTGGACACAAGCCTACTCTAATTAATGGCACCGTTGTAGGTCTTCCAGCTGTTTAACCTATCTCGCGGCACGTTCCCGTCGGCAATTCGTGCGAGTGCGACGTCAGCACACAAAGTATTTGACCACGTGCAGTTGCTGTGTGCAATTGGCCGAAAGTAGAACGATGTGCAGAGACGCGTCTCTAGAGAGGTAATGGAACGGCTTGTTTGAACATCGCAGAGGTAACGGAACACGACCTACGCTACTGCAGCTACGCACTACGTTCCAACTGCATAAAGCATTTCAGGGCACAATTACCTGATGTACGAAGGTAGGGAGCCAACGTGGTTCACTTGCATGCTACTACTCGCCGTGTCTGCCTCTACAAGCTGTCTGTGGGGCAGTGACACTCCGTTCACGTCACATTTCCAAATTCCTTATCGGCTGCAAAACACTTTTTTTTTTTTGCACGTGTCCAGCCAGTTTCACCCCTCATGAATGCAAGTTATTAATTGCATCACCTCTCTCCCATGTGTGCGAAACTCTCATGGCATTCAAATGGACAATGAGATTATTCAATAGTTCCTTCAACTTTTGGGGTATTGATAAAACCCCTACCTGATCATTCTCATGATCATAAAGCAAGCAAGTTCCTTCGCAAACTCCCCTCAGTAGAGTGCCGTGCCTTGGTGCGACGTCCAGTGACTCTTCCCATGCAGAGCCCATGCAACAAAATACATTTTCTTATATTTCTTCAACTTTTACTGTGGTTATCCTTCATTCCTGAGGTCACGTCCACTACATTCGTCTTCTTTTAAGAAATTTAATTGCATTAATAAGGTTAACGAGGAGGGAAAGAATTCAAAGTGAAGTTGTGCAAGAATGAGGTGGTATGGACACATCAAGAGGACGGGAAGTGAAAGATTGAAAAGAAGGATGCTGGAACTGAAGTAAAATGGAAAAAGACTGCAAGGAAGACCTAAGAAGACATGGGAGGAGCAAATGTCTAAAGTGATGAAGAGACAGAAGATGGAGGCATTTTACCAAAGTAAGATGAAGGCGAAGATGAAGATGAAGAAGGTGAAGATGAAGAAGAAGATGAAGAAGGCGAAGATGGAGCAACCAAGATGAAGATGAAGACTAAGGCGAAGAAGATGTAGCTGAAAAAGATGGTGATGAAGAGGGCGACGATGAAGGTGAAGAAGAAGAAGATGAAGAAGTAGACAAAGAAGGCAGAGATGATGAAAAATGTAANAAGAGGGCGACGATGAAGGTGAAGAAGAAGAAGATGAAGAAGTAGACAAAGAAGGCAGAGATGATGAAAAATGTAAAAATTATGAAGGCGATGGAGAAGAAAATTATGGAGATGACAGAAGATGATTGAGAAGAAGATATGATAAAAACCAGTGATAATTACATTTCATTGTAGGCTTATATTTCAAATATTTTAAGCTTTCCACCTTCAAAACTTTTAGCATAACCACTGTTCTTGAAGACAGCAACAATTCTGCTCTAAAACAAGAACATTTTCAGGAAGAAGGACTACAACGACGTGTACCCAGCGACATCACATTTATATGCTTGCTTTGGCCTCGTAACACATGTAACTGCAGGCTTAGTTACTGGGAGGAAATCACCTCGGACGCATGCATGTTGGCCATCCTTGGCGAATCATCAAGGTATTCTAACAAGGCAAGTTGAAAATCACAAACAAATAATTGGTTTGGCACGTAGTAATTATAAAATCAAATTTTTAAAGAGTTACAAACATGCTACAATCTTACCTATATTAAAGTTGCAGAAAAATTACAAAAACATCACTGTTAAGGTATAATTTTAGAATTAAAGCTGCAAAAAAATCACAAATATAGACATTTTGTAAATAATTTTAAAATTAAACTCGCAAAGAAATGCACATATACAGCAGTTTTGATAAAAAATTTAGGATTCAAGTTGCAAAGAAATACAGACATACAGCAGTTTTAATAAAAATATTATGTTACAAGATGCAAAAAATTACAAATATACTTCTGTTGTGGTAGCTCTAAACAACCGCACATTTACTTAGCTCAAGTTACGAATCATGCTTATGAAGGGATTTGGGCGCCTTAACTATAGAACTTGGTGAACACACAAAGCAAGCAGCGTGCACATGGAAAACTCACCATCGTTGGGGACTGCCACACACTCACCATGACGGGAGAGTGCCATGTTGAGGGTGTCGCTGCACGCGACCTTGGTCACCTGCTGCTGTCCATCCTCCTCGTCCGACGTGAAAACCGGGAGCTTCTTCCACGAGCCGTTGGAGCAGAGGTACTGCCAGATGTCGCCATCCTCCGTCACGACCAGGACGTGCCGCTTGCACGCGGACACCTGACACACCCACATCACTCCTTAGGCTCGGCATGCACACACACACCATGCGCAGTAGAACACTGCTGTAACATTTCTGAAGGGACCAAAAAAATGCACCTTTAGTAAGTGGACTTAGTTCCAGGCATCTTGGATTTTTGGAATTTTCGGAAAAACGTTCATTACAGATTTTGCATTGAATTTTGCGGAATGATACAACACAGGACATGCCTTTGTACATTTTTGAAGTTGGTATGGCTTGACTACTGTGGTTAGTTTAACACATTATAACGTTGGCACACGCACAGATACAGCTGGCTTTAAGTTGCCTCTCGACTATAACTTACCAGTCGAGTAGCGGCTCAAGACGGAGGAACACAAGACTCTGTAAAGAGAACGCCAATTAAATATGAAATGAAGTCAAGTTCCGGAGTATTTGTTCTATACTTTTATTTATCATTTTAGTGGCACGGTTCACACACGAAGTTCAGGTATGCAGAGTACGAACCTTTCACAGATAAACAGACAAGTGTAGAACAGCGCCACAGTCGTGCACAAATTATTCATGTCTCAAAAACTTGCATCGCAAGAAGAAGTTACGAAGGCAGGAGGGACGTTCGTTCCCTCCTGGCACCCTAGCGACTTCCCACACCGGCGGAAATAATTTAATAGAATTGAATAGTTCAAGCCAAAAAGAAATTAAGTGAAAAAATATTTAACGGTCGCGGGTGCTTGCCGGTGTGGGTGAAGCTCTTCACGCCCGACGCGTCTTCTCTGACGGTTGGTTACTTTTCTTTTTTAGGCGATAAGACACCCCGAGTATTTATTCTGCAGGGCTATCGCCCCCTTCTCCTAAGATAAGGGCACGGCAGCAGGCATCTACCAGCAGGGCCATCCAAACTGCGCTGTCTCCCGCTTAACTGCGCCGTCAATATAAAGATAAACAAACTTCTTGTACAAAATTGTCGACGCAGTCTGAAAGTTTCTAAATAATGCTGACGCTTAACAAAAAATAAAACTTTCGAAACGACAACCGGACGCCTGATAAACGTAATACAGCAAACGTATGCCCGATAAACAAACTATCACGGTAAAACGAACCACCGCTGCTTTTAATTTCAAACCCGATAAAAATATGAAGTTTACCAAAGCGAAAGAAAACAAAACGCGTGTCCCGAAAATTAAGAATACTGCGTCATTACAACATGTAGTAGCCCATTACGCAAAAATCACTTCTTCCCAGATGTTACTAGTTAAAAATTAATAAAGGCAGCAAAAACCCAACAACTTTATAAAGCTCGAGAAACTATTATTTACAATGTGTCGTATGAAAAATTATGTTAAACCAACTCAAATTAAAGTTATAGCGGAATATGCATAAATCCAAGATGGTGAGGGCTGATCCCCTTAATGGAGAAACTTTATAACTAGACAGAAAAATATGTTAGTGGATCAAGGGACAACAGCTTATGAACCAGAAAAATGTTAATTAAAGGTTACATTATAGCAGGCACCTGATTTTAACAAGTTCCAACCAGGCTGGGCTTCAATGACGCATGCGTGTGCGCACGTGCACACACACACGCCCCTCTGCAGTTTTCCTTTAGTTACTGGCCATGTGTCTTGTGAGGGGACACTATGATTCTTGAGTGGGCCAATCGCATGCAGTTTACTCCAAAACTAAACCCCTATGATCAGCGGACAGACACTTACGACACGCTGCAGTTAAAAAAACCCTCGTGGATCTGAGCTAAAAGTATTTCGAAGTAAAACTAGGTAGGAAGTTATGCCAGCACGACATGTTTTTACTTGAAATACTACGTCTTTAAAATAGGAATAGCATATCTACATGTCTACATTGAAAACAACATACCTCAAAAATGAATTATACAAGACGTTGAACAAAATAGGAAACCAATGAGCTACAGGTTTATTACAAAACAATAATTTGAAAACACTTAAGTACATGGCTAACTTACAAGAGTACAAAATATAATGCATGCTGATTAACATTTGACAGTCCATCTTGCATCCCACGGTACTAACAAACCACGAAAATATCTCTTCATGAATACCCTGTTTGGCTGCAATATTTGCTTAAGATTCAGCGGGGGAAGTAGCCAGGCCTGCCACACAAACAGGAAGGCTTGCAGTTCTGCACTTCGTATGAGGTAACACTTTTTCAAGCACAGCTCACAAAGTGAACCGAACCTCAGTGAAAGAAGCACACTTCAAAAAAATGTAAAACTCTTTACCAGTGTGGTGTAAGATTTGAAAAGTAATTTAAAACTTCGTACTTGCGATTCAAAAACTGCACAGACCGCTCGGAACTGGAACTCAACCATTTTGAATACGGCTAAGTAAACTTGCATCATTGCATGTGCAATTCAAAAACAGCAGACTACATCAAATTTGTTGTCCGGTACTTCAGCACAGAATGTGACACCTGGTACAAAAAAAAATTCTAGCCGAAATACAAATTATCACAACCATTTATTTTTTCTGAACATAGCCACCTATTGCCTCTTTTTTCAACTTTGGAAGCAGTAGAAGATTAATGAGGTTCTGCTGTTGAAAACGAATCCTTACGGAGACAAAATCTGGGCTACGGGCGCAGACAGACTACTCGAGCATATGACGGAAGGTACAAAAATGTAACGGAATTGGTAGGATAACAGGGAACGCAGTCTGCTAAGAAACACAAAAAGGACTGATGGCTACATATGACAAAACTGAAAACGGTGCTACATTAGAACACGAGACCACACGTGCGACTCCGAGGAGTGGTGGAAGTATGGGGGAAAAGACCAGCCATTTAGGAAAGTGTGAAAAACACGTGTGTTAGATTTGTCTCTTACAACCCCCAAACAGGCGATACAGTGAGGTATTTTGCATTATTTTTTGTTTTACTATACTAGAGGAAGAAGGACTCCAATGTCCTTGAAAGAAACATCACATACACTATGGTAGCCTTGGCCAGTTAAATTAAGGGTGCTGGTAATCAAAAATATTTCTTATTTTATATTTGTACAAAATAATGTTTAACTCATACACAATAATTATATACAAGTACTATTTCATCTCATAAAAAAATTTTTACAGCATATTTTTTTGCAAAATGGCAAGTCAAAATCACAAATGAGGCAACTCGCACTGAAATAACAAATCTTTAAAATCATGCTACAAAAGGATTTCGAAATTTAAAAAAAATTGCTTAAAATAACAAAATTTTTGGACATATTTGGTTTTTAGCAGTCTGCAACTTTTTGTTGTATCAATTTTGCTTAGCATGCCTTAAAATGTATTAAGACACCACCTTTTGATTACTCTCATTAAATTTTCCATAAATATTTTAATTGATTTTACTCGCACGTACCTAAAAACACTAAAATTTTGGTTTTGACTTGCCAAAACACAAAAACTACGCTATTTAATTTTTATTTTATACTAGGGAAAAGTTCTGACAAGTAGAGTCTACAAGTCGAATGGCATTTTGTACAAATATAAAAGGTGATGGCGCCTGGACCTGTTACACAGAATACCGGCCAACTGATGCAGGAGACGTGGACAGTTAAAGAAGTGACGAGCGAGAGCCAGGCAAGACCGAGGGCAACCACAACCACGATCTGAAGCTGCATGTGAAGGAGGAACGCTGGGTACGGACACAAAGCCATCCCGGCAACTGCACGGGGAGCACAACAGCTTACCTGGAGCGATGGTGAACGGTAGAATGGAAGTGGGACGCCGGGGAAGGGAGGACGCAAACTTACGCTCGACACTTTCTCTTTGAAGGGCAGCTCAAGCTTCGTGAATATTTTGCGTGTTTCCTTCACGAACCCGACCAAGAAGATGTCATCTGGAATCAGAGACACACAAAGTGAATAGACAGTGAGGGGCTGGTTGTCACAGAAATGCACACAGTTAGAAATAGTCTACTCTTCAACACACACACACATTCCGAAAGTATCGTTTGCTGTTCGAGGGGCAGGGAAATTTCGCAAGTTTTTTCGATGAGAAAAATACAGAATACTTTTATGTTTGAGTTACATACATAACTATGATGACCGCCCAGCTATGGCTAAGCACTACATCGAGTCGTTTCTCTTTCGGCACCGACTACCAACGCTTTGTCCTTACCCAAGTATAGGGGCTGTTCTGGGTCTCAAGTTAACAGCCACAGTTATCAGAGTCGCTTGATTCTAAGCACCTCTCGCCCCGTAGGTCTGACCAGGGTAGAAACGTGGCCTTAGCCAAGTTCAAATGACAGTTGATTACTCTAACCTCGCTGTCTAACAAACTTACGCATGCAAGTCAAAGTTTTAAATCGAGTCGCGATGAAGTGGTCGGCATAGTCAGCGCTGCTTCCGGACACCTTCAAGGTTAAAACAAACGCCAAGACTGCTCGTCCCTAGCTGACGGTTAGCTAGTAAGAGACAGAAGTGTGGGCGATGGTTGAAGAACAACTGCCATTTCCTGGGGCTGCAACTCAGTAACTGTTTAACGGTGTAAAACATTAACACAATAAGCCCGGGATACAAATAATTGAAAAATAATCAATGGTACATGAAAAAATTTGGTGGCCCCACTGCTTTTATCTAATTACTCAATAATTCAGTGATTACACTTTTAGTCTGCTTCAAAGCCTTGGTGATAATACTTGGGAGCTTTCGCTTAGAAGTAGGTGCCTACACAATCTGTACAAAAGTCAAATTTTCAATTATGTATCAAATTGAGGAAATCAACTTAAAATTATTTGATTGTCCTCCGAAAAATGTTAGTTGCCTTGGGCGAGCAGGTAACTGCTATTTGCATTCCCGCAACAAGAAATATTGTATGCGACAATAGAGAAATGCCTTCAGGCTTGCTAGTGCACGTAGACATAAAATAATACAAGCTACAGGCTATAAAATTATGACGTCTAAATACAACTGGACTTAGAAAAATTCAGCACATCTGCAGACACACATTTAAAACCATCTGTGATACGGAACATTTTTTAAAGACAGTGTCGGCAGTTTTTGTCATATACATTTTTTTTTTCGATGAGAGAGAGTTCTTGAGTTATTTACGTGAAATATTGGCATTGCTACAATAGACAAAGATACCTATGTTTGACTGCTTGCATTGTTCCTGATGGCAAAACGTGATTTAATTAAGAGATATATAGCATATAATGAATACTTCGAAAGAATGAAACCTGTCCTTTAAACAAGGGCTAACGAGAAATTGTTAGAAAAAATCACCATAAATGCTGCAAGCACTTGAACGTAAAATGTGCATTTTGTTTCGTTTCCACAACTTAATGCATTTCTGTCAGCTGATTTGCCTCCCAACATAAACAAAGCCGTATCCTTACTGACGACAGCCGAAACACCGGCTGGGAATACATCTCAATCCCACGCTGTATTTTTGATTAGCATCGCCGGGTAGAGCTCATTCCTGGATAAACTGTATCAATCACTGTCGAAAACTAATTTGAAATTTGGTAGTGAACAGAAGATGGGAATTTGCTAAGTCATGAATCTGTAACAGACGTAGTCCTTGGGTATCTACAACGATCTATACGACATGTTATTTTAAGTGAGCAGTTGGTCTTGTGAAATTGGCACAACTTGGTAGCCTTGTTAAGTGTGTTAAAATTAATTAGTGAAGGGACAAATTTAAAACAATAACTATCAGTTGTGTTGCAACATCTTTTACATTTCTTTAGCAACACATTACCAGCAGCCACCTCTTCCCAACGCAGTTAACTACAGTGAAATCCCGATATTTCGCATCCCGATAATTCGTACAAATTTGCCGGTCCCTTGAGAAAATCCCTTTAATTCGTAAAAAAAACAATGCATTCCGGTCCCCTTGATAAAACGTATTTATTTTGGTGCTCAATTAACACGTCTTATAATTCTTATTTACAACTTAAAAATCTCGTTAACTTGTAATGTTTTTAACCCTAGACTGTACACCAGCTCTAGATTTATGCAACTCGGGCAGGGTAAAAAAGACCTGAAGGGTACTGAGGGACGTAGGAGGGTTTGAAGGGCAGGTAATGATGCAGAGTAGGCTGCGAGGCGATGTGTCTGTGATTCCCAGAACTAAGAGGCGCCTTGCTGTCCGGTCTACGGTTTTGAAAAGGTAGGAAGGACCAGAGCGAGTGAAAAGTTAGTCAATTCGGTCTTAGCCATGCCTCCGAAAAGATCTAATAAGTGTCTTTCCATTAGAGAAAAAAAATAAATCGTTACCGCCATGGCCGGTGGTGATAAACCAATTGACGTGTCCAAACGTGATAACATTTCTCCTTCCACAATAACATCAATTCTGAAGAACAACGACAAAATCGCCTCCCAGACATCAGACAGCAAAGTAAAGCGCTTTAAGACTGGTGAGTATCCACAACTAGAAGAGAATTAAAAAAAGTGGTTAGCGCAAGCACAGAATTCGAATGTACCAACCAGTTGGAGGAAACATTTTAAGAGAAAAAGTAAAAGTTTTCGCAGAAAAAAAAAAGAAAATTAAAGACTTTCGTGCAAGTCATGGTTGGTTTGATAGGTTTAAAAAAAGGCACAGCATAAAAAATTGAAGAAGCTTATTGGGGAAAGTGCAAGTGTATCGGCCGACGTTTGTTCTGAGTGGAAAGACGAATTGGGAGAAATAATTGATTCTTATGAGCCCAATAACATTTTTAATGCCGATGAGACGGGGTTATTTTATAAGTGTCTCCCCGACCGATTAATGTTTTTTAAGGAAGAAAAGTGTCTTAACGGAAAAAAATAGTAAAGAACGTGTAACCATATTGTTGGCCGCCAACATGGATGGATCTGAGAAATTAAGACCGCCCATGATAGGCAAATCAGCCAAACGAAAATGTTTTCAAAACATAAAAACTTTACCGATGACCTATCGTTCAAACAAAAAAGCGTAGATGACGGGCAAATTATTCAAGGAATGGATACAATCAGTAAATGCTGATATGGAGAAAAGGCAGCGAAAAATTCTACTTTTCATGGATAATTGTACGGCCCACAACAATACCCCACCGCTCAGTCAAGTTAATGTTGTGTTTTTGCCTGCCAACACTACTTCCAAGCTGCAGCCTCTAGACCAGGGCATAATTGAAACGTTCAAAACCTTTTACTGCAAGGAAGTAGTGATGCAACTCCTTGACAGCATCGAGGATGGGGAAGATCATAAAATCACCTTTTTCTCAGACAAGAACATTGCTCACAAGGCGTGGCAAAGTGTTAGCGAAAGCACAATAAAAAACGGTTTTCGTGCTGAGTATTAACGATGGTGGAACTGTCATCAGTAGTTACTGAACAAGACAGAATTCCCTGTGAATTGGAATCGTCTTCCTCAAAATGAAGAAAATTCTATAACGTTTGAAGATTTCGTCCATTTTGACGATGGCCTAGCGGTAGCGGGAATTCTAACTGATGATGAAATTTTTGGCTCCATCTCAGGACATTGATGGTGAAGGTTATGACTAGATGATGTGCTGACAATTGCACCTAAAGTGGCTAAGCAATACATCAACAACGTGCGCCATTTCTTAGCTAAATCAGACGTTGGCGATGAAGTATTTTCTGCTTTGAACATGCTTGACAAAGCCATCGACAATACCCGCCTGCAAGGCTTGCACCAAAATAAAATGACAGATTTTTTTAAACGTAAATTTTAAATGTGTTTTTATTGATGTAATTATTGATTTATATATACAGTACATATATACATAATATGTAGCCATGCATTTATCATTACATATTAATGCAAATTTGCATTAATCTCGTTATGTATTTTTTTCTTTTTTTGCTCCCGATTATTGGTAATCTTGCTAATTTGAATATCTCGATAATTCATATTTAACATTCAGTCCCTTGACAATACGAATTATCGGGATTCTACTGTATAACCTTATATTCACACCCTTTGCTCACGGCACATCACCTACTTTTGGTCTGACGAGCTGCCGCCGACTTGTACCAGCTATTGCAACATCATCCTCTTCAAGATTTTCTAAAGTTTCAAGCGAGTTAGCATTTTCCTACGTCTATTACAAAATCATTCAGTGAACACGTCTATCCTGTTACTTTACATAAAGATTCCAAATTCTGTAGTTTACTTTTCCGAAGGGATTGAAAAATTTCACTGAATATACTGACATTTCTTTTTTGCTTTTCAGTATCTCCATTTCGACAAGAGTATTCTCATTTCAAGGGAAAATATAACTCATTTCACCAATTTGAATTGGTTGGTGAGCTTGGGCTGTGTTTACAAATACTTATGAAGGGGCACGAACAAACCCGAAGTCAGATGAAACCAGCTAGTTAACAAAAGGAGACAAACGCAAGGTGTGGGTAACAGCAGCCCACGTGGCGTGCGTCTTACAAAATGCTCTGCACATAAAGTGATAGTCAGCAGCATTTGCACCTTATTGGATAGCAGATGACAAGAACGTAATTTCTGTAAAGTGTACGCTAAGTGTCATGCATATGCTGATTTGTTAGCTATCCGGATGGAGTGGAGAGATTTTGGCAGCTCTTAACATCGAGGTGTTGAGAGCTGATGAGAGTGAAGGGTATCTAGTATGGAGCAGCGCCGGAATGCAAGCGCGAGGGAAACGGGAGATCCCCGAGAAAAACCGCAGAACAGCGGCTTCGTCCAGCACAATTCCCACATGCAAAAATTCCGGGAGCGAGCCTGCCAAAAATCGAACCCGGTTCACCTAGGTGGGAGGAGAGTATTCTAACCACTACAATGCCGCGGCCCCCTGTCAACTATCAGAAAACGCTAAAATAAGTACCGGAAAATGGGCAGTTTTTTCCTTAATTAGTATTTTTAAGTTGCTAATTGGACATTATCACACTGTTTTAACCTTCTAAAAACCTAAATTATATCGAAAACTACAATTTTTCGGACGGGGTATCACCCTGGGAAATTTACTGCAAAAAGTCTCTACTGTAACTGCTTTCAAGGAATAAGTCCAATTTCCAATCATCCTGCATACATTACTTCCAATATCTATTGCAATGATTACAGTTTACCATGATTTTGCACCCTTTGGCACCAGCTGTTTGCGTAACCTCAGGGAGTGTTTGTCTCAATGTCACAGAGCAAGGGCACAAGAGAGTGTGAAGTAATGTTCTCGCCAGGTTGTACGAAAGAGTGCTCTCTGCAGAGGGCGCTCTTTAAATTGAGACACTGCCATAATATATTACTATTTTTAGTATTTAGTAGCATTAAATGCAAATGCAGTCTAAAGTCACCTGTTCAGCGATGGTTGCAAATTGGGAGTCTACAAATTCGGGTCATATGACCTTTTAGAAAACTGAAGCGCCAATTCGAACATGGCCTAAAAAATGGGAGGAACTTAAAATCTGTACTAATGCAGACACATATACCTCGTATTAAAATATTCAGCAGTTTATACACTAATGTACACCGGCCATTCAGTTCAACCAGACTGGGGGAAAAAAAAAAAAAGTGCACACACCCTTATCCGTAATTATCAGACATTCCAAATATACAGAGGTAATTAAAATGTTGAGTTTTGCAGATGGGCAATGGAAACTGTCAAATTTGTGTGTAAAGGCAATTATTTGCATCTGGATATAAATGCAAAAAAATTGCTGGAAGTCAACCTGATGTTTGAAAAATGCTGTCAACCGATGCACACCAGTGTTTCAAGGTCAGATGAATTTCCCAAGGGATGGCTACACACAAAAATTTACTTTTCCTTTTCGGCACTACAGATAAGATTGTTTTCCACTGACCAACCCCACTCTCTTAATCAAAGAAACATGATAGTGTGTCATGAAGAACATAGATAAGGCACTCAAGACAAAATGATAATGTTTCAGTAATTACAAGTAGCCCTGTATCCTTGCATAGGCATGCGTAGGGGGTGTGCCAGACCCACCCTTATTACCAGTATGTTTATTAATTTAAAAGTGTGGTCTTTGAGATTTATTTATTATTCTGGAATTTTAGTAAGCCGAAGAGCAAGCTGGTCTGTACGAGNTTAAAAGTGTGGTCTTTGAGATTTATTTATTATTCTGGAATTTTAGTAAGCCGAAGAGCAAGCTGGTCTGTACGAGAGATTCTGACAAATACCAAAACGGATTTGTCCATCACACTAGGGCAGGATTTATATTGATTTGATTTATTTTACTTTTCAAATTTAAACAACCTAGTCTTTCACAGTTGAATTTTCCATTGATACTTGAGGAAATAATGCAAAATGTGGTCTTTACCGAATGACAATCTTTTTGACACAACTTTTGCATAATTAACACAATTTCAAAATTAAAATCATAATATTTCCTGGGGGACAAACCCTCAGATCAACATTTTTTATGTGACCAGAGGCGATTCTTTAACTTTGTGCACGCCCTAATGATGATGGCTGTGCATGCCTGTATTTCCTTGTCAGAATAAATTCATAATTAAAAGATATGCCGCAGACAGCAAACTAGCAAATATGAGAACANGCCTGTATTTCCTTGTCAGAATAAATTCATAATTAAAAGATATGCCGCAGACAGCAAACTAGCAAATATGAGAACAACATACCAAGGCTGTGTTTGAGTGGTCAGTATATACTGGTTCACTTATACACGCATTCTGTACCTTAATGCGTACTTGCCCTGACTATTCAGAAGAGTAATTTTGAATTCACAGTGGAAATACGTAGACTATTGGGTTACACTATGCAACGTGAAACAGCAGTTGACATTATGCAACACAAAACTAGAAGTACAGATTTTTGGACTGATTAGGTAATTCATGTTAAAATTACACTTTTATTATTTGTAGCCAATATCACAGAGACCTTTTAAAATCATTATAAATAAAATAAAAAAATGTAGAATGTATGGAATATATTTGCAGAATTAAAAAAAAAGGAAATTTATGACAAAATTGTTTACTTACAACTGAACGACATTTTGTCCAACAGTGCACAGGTAATCGAAAAAAGTGTCCATGATTTTAGATATAAATTGTAAGAGCAATCACCAACCTATCTCTGTGAAACCCACTAAAAACCGTACACTAACCGTGTGAGTTTTGGCAGCTGTCATTGTGGTGACCTTGTACAAACCGTTTGAAGAAACTGGAAAGATGAACATTAGGAAATCACCAGGCCGACCATGCACATTGAAAGAGAACATTGAGCGTGTAAGACTGTCAAGTTTACGTAGTCCTACAAAGTCCATCAGGCGATGCAGTTTTGAAATTTGTCTTCCTTAAACAACAATTCACAGTGTGCTTCGCAAACGCCCGAGACTTCACGCTTACAAAATCCAAATTATGGAAACAGACCGACCTAAGCAAGATGATTTGAGAGATTTGGGCGGCTCTTAACAACTAGGTATTGAGAGCCCATGAGGGTGAAGAGCTGAGAATGGAGCAGTGCCGGAATGCAAGGGCAGGGAAAATGGGAGATCCCCGAGAAAACCCGCCAACCAGCTGCACTGTCCAGCGCGGTCCCCACTTGCAAAAATTTGGAAGTGGCCTGGCCGGGGAGTGAACCCAGTTCACCTTGGTGGAAGGCGAGCAGTCTAACCTCTCAGTCACCGCGGCCCCACCTAAACGAGTCGACTTAGCTGTAACGATGCTGAGTGCAACAGACGATAATGAAAGTTAACTCAAACAAATTTACTTTAGCGATGAAGCACGTTTCCACATAAACGACTGTGTTAACCACCGTAATTGCTGAATNACAATGAAAGTTAACTCAAACAAATTTACTTTAGCGATGAAGCACGTTTCCACATAAACGACTGTGTTAACCACCGTAATTGCCGAATGTGGGAGGGCCAGCAACCCAGTAAAGTTTTTGAGTACGTTCGTGATCCGCCCAAGGTAGATGTGTTGTGTGNCGAATGTGGGAGGGCCAGCAACCCAGTAAAGTTTTTGAGTACGTTCGTGATCCGCCCAAGGTAGATGTGTTGTGTGGGCCTATCCACGATGGTGTTGTAGGCCCATTCATGCTTGCTGAGAACGCTGTTCGAGGTGCCACGTACCTGGATATGTTAGAACTTCACGTTTTCCCGCAAATTGATGACATTGAAAGGGAACAGGGCTAAGCATAATCTTTCAGCAAGTTACCAAGTGGGATGGAGCAGTGGTAACTCACTGGACTCTCATTCGGGAAAAACCGGGTTCGGCCATCCTGAATTCAGTTTTCTATGGTTTCCAGAGATAACTCCAGGCGAATGCTGGAATGGGTCCATGACAAAGGCCGAGGCCAATTCCTTCCCCAATCCCTCTTCCCCGAGCAACTTGCTCCGTCTCTAGTGACCTTTCAGCAAGATGGAGGGCCACCTCGTCATAGTCTGAACGCGTGTGAACCTCACAATAAAAGACTCCCCGGGCGTTGGATTGGAAGAAATGGTCCTGTTTTTTTAGCTTCCTAGAAGCCATGATCCAACTACTAAGGACTTCTTCTGGGGTTATCTGAAGAACACTGTTTGGGGCGGAAAATATCTGGGATCTGCAACATTTAAGAGAGAGAATCAACGCAGCGACAGCGACTAATAACATGATTCACTACACTTGGGCTGAGACAGACTACCGCCAAGATGTGCGCCGTGCAATGGGGGGAGCTCACGCCAGAACATTCTAGGTATGCTGTAAAACTTGGCGAGTTTCTGCGTATTTTGGTATACGTATGAACAAATTACCGTAGATACGGACTTGGTTATTTCATTGCGAAATCACCAGCACCTTTCCCGATGATCCTGTATATCTAGGTTGCCACCATTTTTCTACTGGTAAAATTCCCCAACACTTCCATGATTTCCAGACGAAAATAATCTCTTTTCCTTGACCTCTGTAAAACATTTTTTTCTGTAAGGATTGGCACCTTTGCATTATAACACACTTTTACACCAGAATACTTCTCTCTGATATTACAAAATTGCTCCCAACATAAATTGCAAAGGAAAACGCCTAAGCATTTTGTCCATAATCATCAAAANCTCTGATATTACAAAATTGCTCCCAACATAAATTGCAAAGGAAAACGCCTAAGCATTTTGTCCATAATCATCAAAACAATTTTATACGATTCTGGTAGTGGTGTATAATTGATGATAGAACTGCCAAATATAGCATGCAGATCACAGAATTCCGTGACATTTAGTGTGGCGAGGAAGTATCCTTCCACATGTTTATTTGTTTAATTATTTTTCATTTAGTTTTGTTTAGAATTGGGTCTTTACGACAACCTCTCTAAAATTTCTTAACAAATTTTTTTTTCTTAAGTATTGTAATTTTGCTACAGAGTGCAGTTTATATTCAGTGGTAGAAGTTAATGTAATTTTATTTTCTCTTTGCAGCAGACTATTAAAAACGTATGTATGTAAGTTTATTTGCACCTCAGAAAATGAACTTTTGCTATTTTCGACCTAAGTCTGTTATAACAGGAAATTACATTATCTTAGATTCTTTTCCAGGTTATTGACTTTTTGTGTGGACCCCGGGACTCTCAAACCAGACGTAATGGGAGGCAGTCCATCGTAATTTTTGCCTGGCAATTTTTCTGTTAAACTTTGCCGCGACTGCCCATCGTAAGTCTGGGAGAGGTGTAGAGAGGTGCCTCAAAGTTCTGTAGATGTGCATGAACGAGCAAGAGTTCTGAAATGCCAGATTTTGAGTGGTTTTTAATTTAACCGATTTTGCCGACTCCACCTCGGAAGGATGACTATTCCCAAAGGCTTACAGTACTATCTTATCATTCATCAATGAATTTTCTGGTTCTTATCAAGAGTTAATTATTTTCCAGAACTTATTACTTGCATTTTTATTTTGAAGTTTTACTGTTTTCACCTACCTAGGACTTTCCAGAGGTCCGAGAACTTTTAATTATATCATGCACGCTAGCCGAGGTGTAAAAATCTCCTGCATATTAATCTGAGACACTGATAAATTTTATTCAAGCCAGAAACTCCAGTATCAATTATTTTGACACGTAATTTGAAATTTAATATGGCTCACAAGAGAGAGGTGATAAGTAAAATTATTTAAAAATCTTCATTTGCCCGACTCAGTTCCAGTTCATTTTCTAACTTCAGCTTGATTTTTATTTCGATTTTCACAGTAATTTCAATATTTTTTTTCCTTTACAACTATGTCAGTTTTGCTTAAATAAAAAATTTTGTTAGTTAAAATGTGTTACGTCCATGTAGTGTTGTCTGTAGTTGGCATATTTTATTGGTTGCTTTCATACAAAGGTTATGAAGTCTCGTATGTCTTGTGCCATTTCTGAATGTGTTTTCTATTTTAAATTATCAAGGGTTTATTGCTTTTTATGTGTATTGTTTACTCTATGATTCTCCTGTTTAAAATCAGTCAATTTGAAAATTGGTAAGTGTCCATCATATGTACGGGTTCTCTAAGGCGTCGCACGCACGAGAAATATTTCAGATTGCAAGGAGAAAGGCTCCGGCATCTGTCAAATACTCTCGCACACAGACTGTGATAGTTTACTACATTTTCAGATCCAGAAGTATGTGATATAACACATACTTTCTTTATATATTCCTACCATTCTCATTCAGTTCAGAGTGGCCTTCATCTCCAACCAACCATTCAATATATGATTAATGATAGAACTGGCAAATATAGAATGCATATCACAGAATTCACTGACGTTTAGGAAATTTGTTTCAAATTCCCTAAAATAGTGATTCACTCATCATGGGGTTAGGTTCTGTTAGGTTAGGTGGGCACATATTACGAAGTTAGTCATATGTTAATGCCCCTGGTATATTCGTGTTCTGCGTAATTAGTAGAGTGGAAATATACTACTTTTTAGGTTTTTTTCTTTTACAGAAAAGCCGCTACTCTGGCTTTACCAATTTTGCCTTTATGAAGTAAAGAATAGTAAACCATTATACAAAAGTGAAATAAATCCAGTTTTCCCACTTTAACTTTGCAAGGGGCAATGGTTTACTGGTTAACATCANCATTATACAAAAGTGAAATAAATCCAGTTTTCCCACTTTAACTTTGCAAGGGGCAATGGTTTACTGGTTAACATCATCACCCGCATGTGTTATTTCTGTGCAGTGTTCCAAGTTACTTTTTCGAATGCGGCGCGAAATGCGCCTGGCTTTAGCACGTGGACTGCTCAGCCAGCAAATATCCCAAAACTCCAAAAATTAATAAATGTCAAAATATCTGCGACATCAAAAAATTGAAAATAACAAAGCTCGACGTCAAACAGGACAGCAAAATACACAAATGAGCTGCGCCTACGGCAACATACTCGAAAATTTGAACCGTGCGTAAAGGCGGATCATATACTGTTATATCAACTACTTTGCTCTAAGTTAAAATTTTACATACTTAGCAATATCCCTTTTTCCCATGAACGTACTTCGAAACCCGTTGGAGCCCAAAGTAAAATGGTGTACGATTCGCTAGTTGTACCAACCTGTTAATATAACGGCGTAGGCCCAAGAGAATGATACGTCTCTCACATTATCCAACGGGTAGTCCTTGTCAGATGGGCTGGGCACCTCGGAACACTGGCCAAATTCATTAAATCCATAAACTTCAACATCCATGATACACGATTACAATACTTCCACAACTAAACTACACAACCACTTTCTTCAGCTACACAACCCAACACTATCGGTTATATTATGTTTTCTGTTTGTTTACACTTTTTAAGAAACTCCAGGGTGGCCAACACACTTTAGTATAATTTAAACTTTCCCTCATTTCTCTGGTTGACGATCCATAGAAGAGAAAATTATAGATTCCCAAATTAATGTAGAGATTTAAAATGGCTAATTCTTTAGTTTATTAACAACTCGAAAAAATACACGATAAAAATATAATTATTACAAACACAAAGTAATAATGTAATTAGTCGTATGGGCAGAATAGCAGTTTAATATTCGGATAAAGGAGACTTATAAGATGACTCTAGCGCAATTACTCTACTCCATTATACATTTAAGCAAGTATGAAAAATNCGGATAAAGGAGACTTATAAGATGACTCTAGCGCAATTACTCTACTCCATTATACATTTAAGCAAGTATGAAAAATGCTACACAAGCAGTAGTGTGAGAATGTTAAATTACATTAGTTAATTTAATTAAACAAATATACTAATTTGTCCAAAAATTTCATCCTTCAAGAAAATAACTAACGTAAATTTATATTTAATATGGTTAGTTATTAACGAAATCTAAAGAGGGCAGGCATGTGGCGAGTTTTCATTGTTGAAAATCATATAATTCATTTGTTTCGTATAATTAAAATTCTCAAAAAATGGCAAGTGCCAAAAGTGACAATTGAATGAATTTATTGGTGGTTATTGTTCCGTAAATATTTTTTTTTTTGAATTAGTTGCCACTGTTGTAAACTTTGTAATCACTAAATGGAGGAGACAGGTGTTGCACATCCTTGTGGCTACCAAACTGAAACATCTGCTATGTGGAGAGCTCATAATAGCTGGCAGAAGGCTGTGATTTTCTTCATGTATTTATACTAAGACAACCTACAAAGTAAGTTAATTTCACCCCATCTACACACCACCAAACCACACGTGCGTCTGGTAAGCTGACTCACACATTCAACGACACTGACGAGAATCTCTGTTAGTAAATGGGGAAGGTGAAAATTAGCTGTGTGAGGGCGCATCTCCCAAAACAGCCATGAAGTTGTTGGTATAGAAATAGCACACAAGTCAATTTCCACTAAAAATCCTCTTACGAGGCACTTATATAGGTCTACCTGTTCAGGTAGATGGCCCACCAATACTGCACAAAACTGAGTCACATTCAAACTATTTTATGGGCATTTAACTCCTCAATCTGCCAGTCTGGCAGAAGTTAAGGTGACACTGCTCTCTGGAGATGCAAATGAAAGATGTTCCAAATAAACAATTTGCTACTGACTTTATAGTGGTTAGAACAAATAAATATTTGTAGTTCCCAAGAGTGTACACGTTGCAATGGATAGCCTCCGAAGCATGAAACATGCGATATACGTTCTTCCTTGCCTTCAGCTATTGTATTTTTTTATTAAAATAACTTAACCTTTTAAATTTTTAACTCAAGTAGAGATAAACAACCATCAGGAGGTGGTGAACAAACCCTAAGTAAGTGTGGTGTATGAAGGAGAACCCAAAGAAAATTTTGTTTTTCGAAACTTTATATAATTGTATGATTATACAAAAACTTATCTATAACCAATAAGGTTATCTCACCAAACTTTAAATTCTGAAAAATCTAAAAATTTGTTTTAACAATTATCTTACTAATTTTATCACAAAAAAAAAATTCAAACATACAAGTATAAAGATACATATATTTCTCCCTTCTTACATCACCCCTCCCTTATAGCTATTTAAAACGTGGACAAATCCACCTAAATGTCTGTCCCCGAAGCCAGGTTCTCTCTATCTTCCATAAGCCCCGAAATTCTATTTATACAGAATTCGTGGATTCTAGAAGCACTTTTTCAAACTACCGCAGTGCCCGGTGGCTGAAAGTCGTCTGCTCGAGCAGGTGTAGGAATTGTATGAGATGCCTTGGTTTCTTAGCAAGAGGAGGGGGGGGGGAGATCGCCTTGCTACATGCCATCCGCTCTTGTCAGTTTTTGTCCGACCTGCTCTGCAGCTAGACACGGCCCTTGCTGCTCCGATGAGGATCCCATTTGATCACAAGGTATGGTAATTTCGGCAATCAATTTTGATGGTTGAAACTTTGCAAGGGAAAATGTGACGTCCTGTCACAACGAGGCACATTTGCCTCTCACGAAACTGAATCCCAGACTGATATCATGGCTGCGACTCGAGCAAGACCTGTGCGAGTCGGCTCCAAAACTTTCGAAAAGGATGCAAAGAAAAATTAATTGCGAAAGAAACATACAAAAAATTACTCATTAAATGAGAAATGTTACAAACATCAAGTATAACATGAGTTAAACAGATTCAGTCTGGGGGAATTACTCAGATTAGCAATAAGAGGAAATAAAAATGTAAGTGACTTCTGTATTGGCTGTATTTCTCAGTCCACTGTAAAAAAAATTGGTAGGTAACAACATAACATTTATTATCATATTTAAAAACATAAATAACTGTGTCTATGGGTATTTAGCAAATTTAATGTTACATAATGATGCCTGTCAAATAGTGTAGGAAATATGTTGAGAAACAAGGGTTTTTAGCAGGAAATGGCCCCATGGAAGGGTGCCAATTTGGCACATATTAGCTGTGTGGTGTATGGTGAAATGGAACTTCGAGGGGTGGTACAAAATGGTTAGGAGGGTTTTTCGATGGGATACCCGATTAGGTGCCAGACACCGTCTGCAGGCAGTGTCGAGGATTGCTGCTGCTGGTAATGATCTCAGGGTATGGTGTGCTGTTCGTCTCGACGTATGCAGACACAGTCCCTTGGTGAATTGTATATTGAGGAGCCCCTCAGGCTAGAAGANCATATGCAGACACAGTCCCTCGGTGAATTGTTGTATATTGAGGAGCCCATCAGGCTAGAAGAATCAGATGTTCCTCACACATGATACTTACAGCTGCTGTGTTGTGGGCCTATTCAAGCTGACCCACACACCTTTATCTGTAAACAGTTCAGAATTAAGCATACTGACTTTATGGTGACATGCTGGATTTAATGAAGGTGGGTTGTATGGGACCCGTACCCTGAAACACCCTAAGGTAGTGTTTAAATAAAAGACACAAAGTATGGAAACTCCAGTGTAATAATCCTTGCACAACAATTACATCACATTATGTAAATACTAATGCGGTTTCTGGCCTACAAGAACGCCAGATAGGCTACACAGAGAAAAATGTGCGAACAGCCATTGTGTGCTTAAGTGAAAATTATGCTTCCCCATGCGATGCAAGTCCTGGGGTTGTGACACCGGGTGAGAAATTAAGTAAAAATGGTTCCAAAAATGACGTTAATATTGAAAACTACATGGTTAGAAGCACAAAGTTGAGTTCATCCAGACCGCATGGCGCTGCCTCACTGCATCAATAACTTCATACTCGGGAGGAGAGTTACACATGCAGCATGTGTAGGCTACATGAAAGTGTGTCAGATAAGCTGGAACCTCTTTTCCCCTCTGATGACTTTACTTCCGAGCATGTAATTCTCCAGAGGTTGAGTGACGATGTCGGCCAGCACCAACTCACACGACCCCAAAAGTTATCTCTTGCAGGTGCGATATCAAACCAGACAATTGACCTTAGTGGTGGTTGAGCAGGCCAGCAGCGTGCCATTTGATGCGAGGGGTTCCAGGGATGAGGTGATTGTTTCCATTTTACCTTGATTATAATTAAGGGGTCGTATGATAGAATTGCCTGGCACCATAATTCAGATAATGAGTTAATTGATGATAGTTCAGTTGACAGTTTGAGGCTCCCTGGAGTACTCATTAGTTCTAGTGGCGTTTTTAGACTTAGAAGGACTTGGCAATCCACAAATACCTACCTGACTCTAGAAGTATATATAGGCGAGATTGTCAGCCATCTCACACACTTCGATTATAATATTTACTGTGCTGCAAGTGGGTGCAGTACTCTAAAACCCAGAAGGGTTGTGTGCG